>JAGFNQ010003802.1:0-88518 GCA_024364735.1 Boesenbergia rotunda | reverse complement strand
GAGACTCTGGACCTGTGTCTCTAAATGTGTCACTCTCTCGTAGAGTGTCGGTGGAGCGGGGCTCGTCTATGTGTGCTCGGGCTGCTGCAGCAATGTCTCCAACGTCGACGTCGACCTCCTCGTCTGAGTCGATCGGAGCCCCGGCCTGCTGTCGTCTCCAACTCAGAACCCCGGTGGCCGATACCTCTAGACCCGCTAACGAGAAGTTCCTAAATCCTATTTCATCAAAGTCGTCATAGCGGTTATTTCACCCACGGTAATGTCACGACCGTGGTGATGAAGGAGGGAAGTGATGATGTGGCAGAATGGTGTGCGCACTCGTCCCTGGGTCGTGACACTGGACGCATGCAGAATAGTATGAAACATATGGTCCAATGTCTATGTCAAGGTGATGGACTAGGGCATACAAGAAAGGCATGAAAGGGTCGCATGGTCCCGAGATCTCTAGTGGAGAGTGGTAAGATACAGCGGACCAGGACTCTATACAGGCATAGTCCTGTGCCTGAAGGTCAACGACTTGGAAACGTCTATTGCGGGGAGTGCTTCCCTATAGAAATAGGAGTGATGGTGTCTAAGGTAATGTGAGAGTAGGGAGGATCAAATGGAGGATTCCTAGTGGATAGCAGCAAAATGTCGACTGAGAGGGTCGTAGTCCAAGGAATCGTTCAACAAAGTAGGGGTTATAGACAGAGGTATCCCCTTGGACAGTAGTTGAAACATGAGATTATCTTGTCGAATTATGTTATTGTAGAATTCTGCACATAAGGATTCATTAATGGTATGAGTGTAGAAGACAAGATTATCTAATTGATAGAAGTTGACAATATTCATGGCTACGGGGCATGATTGGGTAAAGAAGTGCCTATTAAGATAACTTGTTTTAATAGGCTTGTAAATGGTTTGAGCAAACTTATTGCCAATTCTAGGGTAGGGAACTAGGGTCAGGACTTGGTTCGGCACCGGGGTTGGCCGGGTTTGGTCGGCGTCTTCTAAGTTAAGGAAATTAAAAGAAGCATGAAGATATTGCATTAAAAATAAATTTAAATCAATAAGATAAATAAAAATTATACCGAGCAGCTCGGGGAGGCATTGTTGAGGATGAGGACTTGTAAGATCTCCTTGGAGGGAAAGAAGTGAAGAAGGAAGTGATTTTGGTGTGGGAAGAGAGGGGGAATTCGGGTGCCTTATATAGGCAGATCCACGGGGGCGCCCGGAGGTTCCGGCGCCCTGGTCAGTGGTTACTGCCAAAAGGCAGTGTCATAGATTGGTTGGGGGCGCCCGGGACAGCCCGGCGCCCTTATCAGGCTGCTTTTGCAGCTTTTGCTGCATTGAGAGCGATATGGGGGCGCCCGCGTGGTTCCGGGCGCCCCTGGTCAAAGGTAGAGGCAGCTTTTGCCAGAGAAAAAGGAAAAAGGTGGGGTGGGGCGCCCGAGGAGTCACGGGCGCCCGGGACTGTAGCGAAGAGACAAGTTTTGTGTTTGACCATGGTTTAATCGGTTTGACCATGATTTGACTATGGTTTGACTGCTTTGACCATGATTTGACTATGTTGACCATTATGTTGACCATGGTTTGACCAATTTGACTACAATATAGGTATTAAAGTAATTATAATTGAGTTTATTCTTTACTGTCTCACCCAATCTAGGGTTTTCAATCACGTTAGCCTTATAGGTTTCATGAGACAGGGTTAAAACATTATTTATTTTGAAAACTTAATTAATTTTTGAAAACATTTCAATTTTATTTTGAAGGGAAATGTTTGAATCTATACTTAACTGAAAATTGTGTTAGATTTAAATTTTACAAAAAGTAATTTGAATTTGAAATTCAAAAATTGGCTTCCAGGTCTTGGCGAGGCACTAGGCCTTCTTTGGTCGTAGCCTTATTGGATCATCAACCCTTTCCTTGACAAAGCCGTTTAATGAAGTTTCATTTTCAAAATTAATCTTTGAAAAAGTTCTGGTCTAACTAGTTTGGATTTTGGATCGGTAGCTTCGGCTAGTTTCACCAGTCTAAAGAGACCAAGTAAACTTGATCTTATTAGAATTGGTTTCCCTAACGTACTATCATCTCACCTCCACCCAATACTATGTTTTCAAGTTTCAGTTAGGTTTGTTCTGTCCTTATACTATCCTAAGTCTAAGCATGGTAAATTGCATAAGTTTAAACAAACAATCAATCAGGCAAATTGCAAGAATTAAATTCTATTTAACAATAAAAATAGTTTTTAATTTGGCTCCCCCTGGACTATAGCCACGATAATAATTAGGCAAGATGTGAATCTTGTCCTTGGGGATCCAATACTGATTTGATCCAGTTGGTTTGTTCAGGCACAATTTAGGTACCCATGCCTGAACTTTACTTCTGGACTGATTCAGTACAGCAAAGTAAGATCTTTGTCGGGATTTGGTTCTATAGCCAAGTCCAGATCGATTTAGAACAGACTTCTATTTTCCAAGAATCATGTCAAGACCCTTGGAACCAGAAGTGAATCGTTCTAAGGCCGCTCTAAGATCCTTAACCTGAGTTTTCAGGGAGGAGTTCTCTTTCTCAAGTTTTTCAACTTGAGTAGGAGTTCCTTCTTGAACTTTCTCGGCTAAGGATTTAGAGTCAGCTCCCTCTTTTAGGAGTTTTACTTCCTGTCGGAGAGATTCGACTCGGAGTTTGGCTTTCGCCAAATCTCGAGAAAGATAGGAAATAAGTTCGTTCAATTGACTTTTATTGAAACCGCTTACCTTGATTTCGCCGTCCTCTGAAAAGGTTAGTCTGCCGTCGTCCTTTTCTGACTCTGACTCGGTCTCGACTTCTTCTGAAGCGGTCAGCGCTAGTAGGTTTGACTGGGGTTCTTCTTCTTCTGATGATGATGAAGATTCGTCCCAGGTTGCTTGGAGTGCTTTCTTTCTTCTTGTCTTTTTGTTCTCCTTTAGGTTTGGACACTCCGTCTTGTAGTGGCCCTTCTTCTTGCACTCGTAGCAGGTTACATTGGGCTTGTTTTTGTTATTCACGGGTTCAGCTAGTTCGTCCTTTCTTCGGCTTGTCCTCCGTGTGTTGACTTGGTTTTTCAATTTTTTATAGTAGCTTCGGGCCAGTCGGACTAGCTCAGATTGATCTCCTTCTTCGTCTTCTGCATCTGAGTCTGAGTTAGACTCGGGTTCAGGTTGGGGTTTCTTCTTTGTCGATCTTCCAATTTTTGCTGCAACAAAGGCAATTCCTTTCTCGGCCATATTGCAGTTAGTTTGTTCATGAAGTTCTAACTCAGAAAATAATTCATCTAATTTAATTTTAGAGAGATCCCTTGAAACCTTGTATGCATCTACCATAGATGCCCACAAGGTATTTCTAGGGAAAGCATTTAGGGTATACCTTATTAGGTCACGGTTTTTGACCTTGTGACCTATAGTGTGAAGACCGTTCATCAATTCTTATATGTGTGCGTGGAGTTGGGTTGCTGTTTCAGTGTCGGCCATCTTGATGGTGTAGAGTTTGTTTAGGAGCAGGTCTCTCTTACTGATCCTGGTGTCTGATGTTCCTTCGTGCAGTTCGATCAATTTTGCCCACAGCTCCTTTGCACTGTTGAAGGGGCCCACTCAGTTCAGTTCTTCTTTTGTTAACCCGCATTGTAGGGTCTGAGTCGCCTTTGCGTCGGCTTCTATTTTACGCTTCAGAGCGGTGTCCCATTCTGAGTAACTTTGAGGTACTCCTTCCGCGTTCTTGGGAATCTTCAGTCCGGACTGATGATGATCCACATGTCCACCTGAGTTTTTAGGTGGACCTCCATTCGACTTTTCCAGTATGAAAAGTCTTCTCCATTGAAAAGTGGAGGTCTGGCGGTGCTAAATCCTTCTTGCATGACCATTTAATCTGAAACAGAAAACTAACAACAACAAAAATTTCCAAGACTAGGTCTTGGATTAGTAGTGCGGGATGAAATAGCGAGGGGTGTTGCACCAACCTCCATTAACGGGAAAAAGAAAATTTGAATGAAATATTTAAAGAAAATTCGAACGAGAAAAAAAATAAAAAATAAAAATCCGAAAAATTTTCAAACTGGTGGTTGCACCAAGTTTGAACTTCCCCGCTCTGATACCACTTGTTGGATCGAGAGAACCGATAGAGGGGGGGGTGAATATCGGAAAACGTTCGGATTTATAAAAAAAGTAATTGCACAGTGGAAGATAATTGCAAGCACGCGAACACAGTAATTTTTACTTGGTTCGGAGCCTAGGTCGACTCTTACTCCAAGGCCCACGATCGTTGATCGTTTACTTTGGGCAATTCTATATGAAGCGTAAAATCCGTTTACAAAGATTGATTATAGAAATAAGTGCAGTAAATTAAAAATCACTCTTCTTTACCGACGCCCGGAGTAGATTGACTTTTTCCGGAGCAGCAGGACGTCCTCGGCTCGAGTTGGGAGGTTTCCGGAGCAAGGCGCGAGAGCAGAAGAGCTTTGAAATGTTGAATTAGGTGTTGTTCGAAGCTTGGGGTGGAGGGCCTTTTATATAACGTCCGGGGTGCCCGAAACGTCCGGGGTGCCCCCCACGTGTTAGTCGATCCGGCATTTGCTCGGTCGCTTCTGATCTCTTCAACATCGGGATCAGCTTTGACCGGGGCGCCCGGAGCGCTCGGGGCGCCTGGATTGACCGGGTCAAACTTCTATCTTCTTGGCTTCGAAGGGAGCTGCTTCGGTAGCTGTCACTGGGGGCGCCCGGGACACTGGGGGTGCCCGGGAGCAGCGGGGGCGCCCGGGATAGCAGCTGCAAAAGCAATTCTTTGGGTTTTGTGTTTTGTGTTCACCTTGGGGGCGCCCGGGACACTCCGGGCGCCCTGGTCAGCTGTTGCCTCATTCCTTTGAGGCTCTCTGAGCTGCAGACACACGTTCCTTCGGTCCTGCATCCAGGGTTAGTCCAAAACACAATGAAACAATAAATTGTTAGTTTATACAGCCTTAGCTATCTTGGTTCTGACTTTGGGTTTCCAAAATGGAACCCTAGGTTGAACCGACGCCTACTGTTCCCTCGACGGGGAACGCGTCCTCACCTACTCCTCTCGGGAGAGTGTACCTGATGCCAACCGTTCCTCTGGTTGGACTTTTGCCTGACGGTCCTTTGCCAGGTCTTGGATGTCGAGCTGCCCTTCGCCTGGTGCCTAGCATTCCTTCGCTAGGGCTTCTCACTCTGGCATTCCTTCGCCAGTGCTTAGTAGTCCTTCGCTAGGGCTTTTCATTTTGGCATTCCTTCGCCAGTGCCTAGCAGTCCTTCGCTAGGGCTTTTCATTCTGGCATTCCTTTGCCAGTGCCTAGCAGTCCTTCGCTTGGGCTTTTTACTCTGCACACTCAAGTGACATGTTAGATAACACGTAAGACTTAACTCTTGAACCCTGTTGCCATTATCAAAACACAGGTTTGACTTTGGTGCTTTCTGCACCAACAGAGATGATGCCCATGTTCCGGTCATAGCAGCCCGGTCCATTCTTTCCTCCGGGCCCTTCCTCCTAGATTTGAGTGGTTTTCCCTGCTGTCCGATTGTACTACTGACCAGTGGACTTGTTATTGACTCTTTTTGGTCATTATGTTGACCAATTGACTTATACTTATCTATTTTATCTACGGGTTATTTATTTACTTGCTGAGTTATATACTTCATGCTATGGTGATTTATTTACCTGCCAATTCATTCACTTCATATTTGAATCATCAACTAGGGTTGTGCTTAGTAGAATAGGACTGTTCTATATTGTTTTCTTAAAATTTTTCCTATTTTTTCAGAAAATTAGCAATTTGAAAAATCTTTTATTTTATCAAGTTTTTGATATTTAAAATGATTTTCTGACTTAGTTTTCTTTCAAAAACTACCCCCTTCAAAACTAGGGTTTTTGCGTAAATGGACTTAGCTTAGGCCCTAACCCTAGAACTACATGCACTTATAGATCTAGAAGCCAGCATCTCACAAGCACCTTAGGGTACTTTTTATTGATAACCTAGATTGGGTCGAGATGTTTAGGTCTATGCCTTGATTCAAGATGCTTTAAGTCAGTGCATCTGCAGTAATTGGGGCAATAAATACAACTTGAACAGCAATCAGGTTAAGTGTCAAGCTTAGAAAATCTAACTTGATCAGATCACTTAACTTGACTAACCCTAGCAAAAGCTACTGTGTTATAACAGTTAGTAAGTAGTTAACTTTGTTAGATAGGACTCGAACAAGAACGGTTCAATTTGGTTTGGTTTTTTTGCTTGAAAGTACTAGAGTTGGTTCAATACAGATTTCCAATTTGTCAAACTAGCTCTAATTCAAAATTGAATTGCAATAGTCAATTTTTCTAGCTTATCATTTTTTTTGATATATGGCCGGTCGTCGGTAAAAGCTAATTTTGTTAAGTGCTGTAATTACTTTTCCATTCTATATTTGTACTCTCGAATTGTAATCTTTTACGAGAATATAGAATTGCCCATCATAAACGGTTAAGGACTGTGGGCCTTGGAGTAGGAGCTGATCGTGACTCCGAACTATGTAAAAACAAATCGTGTTAGCGATTGGTTTTCATTTTTTGCTGTGCAATTACTCTTCGGTTTCTGAAAAAGTTTCCGATCGATATTCACCCCCCCTCTATCGATTCAATTTGATCCCACACTTTCTAGCTCATGTAAACCTTAAACCCTATAGTTTTATCATGTAGATTGTTATTTAGAGGTATTGGTTTAGAGAACTATAATTCTGTAAATTGTGATTTCATATGGATCGTGATAATGCATAGTTACAGTTTCCTGCTGCTCGAGCCCTAAAATGCATGTGTAAAAATCCTCACTTTCAATTCGTTTCCTACTGCCCAAACATGCATAGTTACAGGGCTAGAAATATATAGTTACAATATTGCTTATGCATAGTTACAGTTTGTCTCGTTTGTGATTTAGAGGATGTTGGCCAAGATTGATATTCATTTAGAGGTATTGATTTTGAGATTTTGTCAATGTAAGTTTGATATTGATTTAAAGGTATTGATATTGATATTGATTTAAAGGTAGTTTGATATTGATATTGATATTGATTTAGAGGTAGTTTGATATTGATATTGATCGCGTGCCAAGATCTGGTATTGATTTTGTCAATTGAATCCACATTTAATGGTTGTATTTTTTTTTTAGGATTCAAGTAATTATCATGGAGGGTGAATCTACGAATTATCGTCGGTTGAATTTTCAAGCAAATGAAGAGTATTTTGAAGCAAACGAAGGAGAAGACCGTAAGGATGATGAAGGTAATAAGAATCATATTGGGACTTCATTGAATTTTATATACCTTGAATTTTGCATAGTTTGATTGGTTTTTTTGCATTGTTTGATTAATTTTAAAGGGTTGAACAAAGAAAATAATACAGAGATTTCGCATCCATTTATCACAGAAGAATTGATGCCAAAAATGGGTATGGAATTTCTAACAGAAGATGAAGCATATGACTTTATTTGAAATATGCTAAACAAGTTGGATTTGACATAAGAAGGATTAAAAGTCATAATGATAAATCAGGTAAATTAGTTGACAGAATGTTTTGTTGTAGTGCACAAAGATAAAAGGGAAAGGATAAACAAGATATTTATGTGAAACAAAGTCGTCCTGAAACAAAGTTTGGTTGTAAGGCTAAACTGAAGATTAGTTGTCGAACAAATTACAAGTTTAGTGTGGTGCAATTTGTTAAAGAGCATAATCATTATCTTTCAAGTCCAAAAAAAACACATCTCTACAGATGTCATAGGAATATATCTTCTTCTGCAGCAATACAAATTGAGATGGCAAGTGATGTGGGAATCTCCCCAAAAGCATCTCATGATCTTATGGTGAGTCAAGTAGGTGGCAGGGAGAATTTAGGTTTTATTCTTGATGTAAAATACCTTAATTTAGAAGGAGATTTGTGTAAACGCTCTAAAGGGGAGGGCTTAGCTGGAGTTAACCAAACCTGGAGAGGCTAAACGCAAATTAGCCAACTTATATCAGTCCCCTTTTCGTTGATTCCTCCGCCCATCTCCCGACGAGTTCGATCTTAACCAGTGGAGCCTTCATCAACCTTTTCTTCTCCTCCTTCACTTCTCCGATCTCCTCCTCCTCCGCACGCGATCAGCGCTGACGGACCTTCAACTTTGCCTCCAGGGAAACTCCAACGCCGAGCGCTGAATGGAGATCTAGGGTTCAAAGCGAGACCTAGCTTTTGATTTGCTATTCTTCCACGTTTTACTGCAAAGGGAAAACATCATCAGGTTTGGGATGTGATTTCCTACCCTAATCGTCGGTTGATCTTGAGTTGATTCTGTGATGTAGGGTTATCTGTGATTTATCCTTCTTCTCTACCTGTTCTTGGCAGATTGGGTTATTGGTTTCGAGGCAGGAAGAACTCACGGGCGTGATTTCAGGTAAGGATCTAGATTTTGGACCTGTGTAGAATGTTCTCTATGGATTTATTTTTGGATTTCAAATCTGATGACGGTTGAATGATTCTGGAGTTTTCTTTGCGGGGGAGGTGTGCTTTTGGAATTTGATTTATGTTTCTGCTTAGAATCTAGATCGCAGGAATTCTAGTATTTTGATTGGGTTCTCCTTGCTGTTACCATGAGATTTGAATCTGAGTTCTTATCTAGATCTTGGGCAAGATTAGGACTTGCTTTAACTTGATCAGTATGGATAGAATGCATGCCTTCAATTGGGATTGATCAGTGAAATTGAGTTGTGATTTCTTGTGAATTGTCAGCTTGGGATAGAACATGAATCTGTTTGATTGGGTTTTTGTTGGCTCTGTAGTGATCGTAGATGATTTCCTGTTTGGATCTTACTCTGGTTTAAGATGCTTTGGGTTTATAGGTGGATTTAAATTCAAATTGTATCGAATTTAGTCTTGATTCTGTGGAATTCCTCCATATGTTTAGGATTGTTTAGATTTGTTCAGGTCCGTGAACACATGAGCCCATCTAGTTTGGATGGTTTCCTCTAAGAATAGAATTCTTGGTAATGCTCTGTTGTTTTGTTCTGATCAATAGTGTTTTTGTTGGAGATGAGTTATGATGGTTTCTTCTTGGATGATCACTTGGTTTTCTTTTCTTTCCCTTGCCGTGTGGATCCTTGTGGGGAATTTGTGTTCTATTTTGGAATCTGATCATTGGTTGGGATTTGAGTGTGTGTTTTGCCATGAGCACCAAAATTTAGATTTGGTAATGGTGTGTTGGCACTTGGCTTCTTGTGTTAGGTTTTTGACCTAGTTGACTGTGTGGTTTAGGGTAGTTGTGAACCACACTTTGGGTTAAATATGGGGTTAAAAAACTAAATGAACCTAATCACTATGATTTGGTGTAATTGAGAGTTAATTATTTAATTATGGATAATTAAATGAAACATGATAATTAGGATGGTCCTAATTACATAAGGTAGTTTGTTTAGCTAATTACTATTTGTTATGATAACTAAAACTATATCCTTTGATACAGGATACTGATTTGCTTTTAGACATTCGGACGGGTAGCACCTCGGTGCGTGACAATTTATTTGGTATCAAAGCGAGGTTTGTGAGATACCTTATGGTCTTGTGGGTGTTTTCGGATTTTATATCAGAGTCGTTTTTCTCGATGTGGACGTGTTTGCGACATGACGGCGATGGGACATCTCCATGCGACTGAAAGGATATGGTAAGTTTTGCTAGTAGTTCTAGGGATAATCTTATTAATACTGGGTCGTATCTATACAGGTATGCCCCATCGTATCGAGCTGACCCCACCCCATCGAAGTGGTGGCCTGGGGCGACCACGTAGGACGACTCGAGTGTTCGAGAGAGCTGCGACCGTCGGGTTGGAGGCAGAGTCTCCAGTGAGACGACTTGGGGTAGAGGCATGCAGTTGGGGTCAGACTCCTCTGGAGATACTGGGTAGTCAGGGACCTTAGCCATCGATGGTACCACCACCGTATCTGACGCCACTTCCTATAGTACCTCCAGTGGTATCTACTTTTGCACTCCCAGTTGTACCTATCGTGGCACCGTCGGATCCATCACTAGCAGTACTCACTATGGTACCCCTAGTGGAGCAGACTACATCGCAGTCCATTCAGTTCATACTTTAGACCCTTCAGCAGCTGCTACAGTCGATACGACCAGTTCTTCCATCTACGCAACCTGTACCTTCCTTCACACCACCAGCTCCTTAGACGGTTCAGCCAACACTCCCGGAGGGACAGCATGTCCGTTAGTACAGCCGAAGCAGCCAACACCCTCAGTATCACAGCCAGATTATTCAGCAGTACCACATATTCTACTGATAGCTCCTGCAGGCCGAACCATGGACAGGTCACGAATCCCGGCTTTGGCTGCATTCGTGAAGGGTCAGTTCACCTTGTTCCATGGGAGTACTGACCCGTGCATAGCTCGGTCCTGGCTTGAGACTTTGGAGGGCACCTTTCGATACATGTCCAGATCAGACTGGGAGAAGGCTCAGCTGGCGGCATACCACATGCACGATCAGGCGTCGACTTGGTGGATGACCCAGCAGACTATTTTAGGCGTGCGATCAGTCACATGAGCTTTGTTCAGAGAAGCCATTGAGAGGAAGTATTTTCCTGTCACATTTCGGATGACTCGCCAACTGGAGTTTCTGAGTCTCCGACAGGGAGATCGGTCTGTGCTAGAGTATGACGCAGAATTCAACCGTCTGGCAGAGTATTGCCCTCAGATGGTTGCAGATGACTCAGAGCGGATGATGCACTTGACTCAGGGATTAGCCGCGTATATTCAGATTTGTATGTCTTCATCCGTTATTACTTCATATCAAGAGGCGTTGGAGCGGGCCCTTATCATTGAGACGACTCATTAGAGGTTATACGGAAGTAAGAAGAGAGAGGAGCAACAAGATCCCGATACAGATCAGACTCAGCAGTGCATGTTTGGAGATAAGATGAAGAAAGAGCAGTCAGACCAATACCTATTTTCTTACCAGGAGCAGTTGGGGCAGAACAAGAGAAGGGCAAGAGAAGCCTAAGTTCACCAAGGATTTCTGAGGAGGATTTCCAACCTCGGAAGTCGGCATGTTCATCGATAGGATCTTTTCGGTCTTCGGAGCAGAACCGGAAGGGTACTCGTACTGAGTTTCATTGTTTCTAGTGTGGTTCTAGGAATCACGGTAGGGCAGAGTGCCCTATGGAGCAGCCAGTGTGCTACCACTGTCAGCTTCCAGAACGCGAGATTCGAGACTGCCCTCGGAGAGTACAGTAGGAGTCTGTAGAGGCTACCACACAGAGCGAACGGTCGAGGCTCTGCAGACCTCTTCTGGGCCACCGCAGGCTGCTCTCCCACCGGTTCAGATTTATTATATGCATGGATATGGGCAGGGTCCCATTCCAGTGGCATCACAGTTCTCAGCGATGGGCAGCTATCTGCAGTCATATTCAGTGTGCCAACCTCAACCATCACCTGTAGCTTTTGCGATTCAATCCCAACCTGTTCAGTGGATGCCACCACCGGGTCCGGAGACGGGTCGAGGTTATGTTGTCCCCAGAGCGGAGGCATCGCAGACTGATGGATTGTCCTTCCACGGTATTATGTGCATTTATGCATTTTCAGCATATTGAGGATAGATATGGGTGGTCCTCTTACATGCTTGACACAGACATTCCGGGGTGGGATTCCTTGGGTGGCCACGTGTAGATCGTGGCGTCTAGGGGTGATTGTACTGCCTGGTGATGGAGTGATCTGGGGATTATGGGAATCCATTAGACTCAATAGGTTGCTACCCCACTCGGGAAACATATGGATGGTTTCGTTCAGTGTTTGCATTGAGTATGGATTGATAGTATCTGCTATGCGTATATAGTGAAATTTGGGGACCAAATTTTTGCTAGTGGGGGAGAATGTAAAATACCTGAATTTAGAAGGACCAATACCAAGTATCTAGAAGACTGATCTGGGCATCACATTGCTGGAAGCTCCTAAGTCCAGCATTGCATCATGAAACATAGTTCTCCCTAGCTCACAAGATACAGTAAAAACCCCTGGGTCTTCACACTTCTGAGGGATGGCATGGATAAGTGCTGAAACATTTTTCCCCAAGCTGACCAACTCATTCTCCTTAAGCTTCTTCTTGTGAACACATAAATCTTTTAGGAATTTTGCATACTTAGGAATCTGTTTTATCATAGTCAACAAGGGTACATTGATCTCCACTTTACTAAACAACTTCACAAGTTCATTGTATTCTTTAGCTTTCTCCTCCTCCACTTGCTTCTTGGATGGAGTTTTATGCTGGGGAAAGGGCAAAGGAATCCTCAATTCTTCCTCTTGAGCCGAAAGTTGAGGGGCTGAAATTTGGATTGATTTCCCCACTGAAGTAGCTGCTGTAAACTCCCCTTTTTCACTGATTTCTCCTTTATTCTCCACCAAAATCACAGGATTACTTGAGGAAGGAGTTAGGCTTGGACTAGGGTTGAAATCAACTGAATTTGAAGTGATTTCAGGGTTGTTTGGGGCTGGAAATGAAGTTGCTATCCTGTTTTCAGAAAAATCAGCCCTTGGACCTTTTGAAGTTGAAGCCACCTTCCCACTCCTCAAAGTAATAGCACTAATGTTTCCCTTTGGATTGGGAGTATCTTGAGAAGGTAGTTGACTTGATCCTTGGGCTTGCATTTGGTTCATCCCACTAGCCAATTGTCCAATTTGCCTCTCAATGTTTTGTAAGGTGGGATCATTTCTTTGTTGTTGCAAAAGTTGTTGTAACATCTCCTCTAACCTTTGTTGTTGCGCATTTCCCCCACTTGAACTTCCATAGCCTCCTTGGTTAGCATGAGGCTTTGATTGTCTTTGAAATAATGATTGAGGTTGTTGAAATTGTTGAACTTGCTGTGAACCTTGAAAGTAGGGCTGTTGGGGCTGATTGTAGGGTTGAAATGGCTGGGAAAATTGCTGAAAATTTTGCTGAGAACTTGGTTGAAATGGTTGAGAATTGTAGCTCTAAAAATTCTGAGCTTGAGATTGAAATTGTTGTGATGAAGGATGAAATTGAGTGGGCTGGAAATTCTGATTGAGGGCTAAAAATTTTGATTGAATGACTGAAATCCCTGCTGTGAAAACTGATTTTGTGGCTGATAATTCAGATTTCCTTGGAACCCTTGCTGATTTCCTTGTAAAGGTGGCTGAAATTGCTGAATTGGTTGATAGGGTTGCTGAAATTGTTGAATTAGTTGTTGAGATGACTGAAATTGTTGTTGTGCTTGCTGATTTTGCTGATAATTCGGTTGGGGCTGCTGATAGGACTGTTGTGATGAGTTTTGCTGATAAAAAGAGTTGTCATACTTCAAGTTTGGATGATCCCTCCAACCCGGATTATAGGTAGATGAGTAGGGGTTGTTTTTGGCTTGGAATTGTCTCCTAGTCAATGCCGCTAGTGTCTCATCTTGTTGGAGGTTAGGACATGAATCCGAATTGGGTTTTTGGCTTGAGCAAATACTGCATAACCTCATCACTTGGCTTGAAGGTTGAAGTACTGAAAAATTCTGATTTTGACTCACATTTGCTTCACCAAAGAAGTGAGCTCCATCAATGAATTCTTGATTTCCTATTGCTCATTTGATACCATCTAAACTTCATTTACTCCTCTGGTGGACAAAGCTCTACTCCCAAATTGCTGTGAGTTCTCTGCCATATTTGAAATTAGCCCACTAGCTTGATCT
Source organism: Boesenbergia rotunda (assembly GCA_024364735.1). Classification (NCBI taxonomy): domain Eukaryota; kingdom Viridiplantae; phylum Streptophyta; class Magnoliopsida; order Zingiberales; family Zingiberaceae; genus Boesenbergia; species Boesenbergia rotunda. The sequence continues at coordinate 74,824 of JAGFNQ010003802.1, read as the reverse complement.
GATGTTTTGTTTACTAGGGCTCCTCCTGCTGTAGCGTCGATCATAATCCTATCCATCTAGAGTAGACTCTCGTAGAAGTACTGAATGAGTAGCTGCTCACTGATCTGGTGCTGTAACATAGCTTGTTGAACCTTTCCCAATAGTCATACAGAGTCTCTCCCACTACTTGCTGTATGCCACATATACTCTTCCTGATGATTGCTGTCCTGGACGCTGGAAAGTACTTCTCCAAAAATGTTTTCTTCATAGAAATATAGCTAGATACGTGCCCAGTAGGTAGGTAGTAGAACCAATCCTTTGCTGCTCTAGTCAGGGAAAATGGAAATGCCCTCAGCTTGATATCTTCTTCAGAAATCCCCTGAGACTTCATGGTGGAGCAGACTATATGGAATTCATGTAAGTGTCTGTTGGGATCCTCCCCATACTGACCTTGAAATTTGGGCAATAAATGGATGAGTCCTGATCTTAACTCCAAATCTCCAGTGAGCTCTGGATAGGCAATGCATGAGTACTGAAAAGCATCATCTGGTGCTGCTAGTTCCTTTATGGTTTTCTGGTGGTCTGCCATAGGATCAACTGAATAAGCTGAGATAGACTGAGTAGGAAGAATAGCACTAGCCTCTGAAGCACTAATTTGGTTCCTCCTGGCTCTGAATGTTCTTTCAATTTCAGGATCAAATTCTTCAAGAATACCACCTGCAGATCTGGTCATACACAAATACAAAAATCGCAGCAAATGTATACAAAAGAATGAAACAAGTAAGATGGATCACAAGATATAGAGATAAGCACAAAAATGGATCACAAGATATGAAATAAGTGCACAAGCTAAATCAAACAAACTCAACTAGTAGTTCCCCGGCAACGGCGTCAAAAAAATTTGATGGGTCTCGAAATAGGTGTCACAAGTGAGCCTCAAATTTAGAATTTATAACTAAAAATCCTTGCTAGAAAAATAGAAATGTAGAATAGGGGCCTCAGGTCGTATTTTTTTTCAAGGACTAGTTGTGAGTGTTGAATCAAGCTTGAATGTTATTTGTCGTCAAATGATTTGGGTTTTCGATATAAAATGGGGGTTTTGTTTTGCAAGTAAGAATGAAAATTCACTTTGGAATGAAAGAAATGCTTAGCTAAACAAAGTTAGACTAGGAAATTGCTATACTAAACTTAACCAACTTGAAAATGAACAATTCAATATGAAATAATGGAATTTAGGGATAGAAACTAATATCAAAATCAGGCAAACCACAAAGCTGTAGCTAAATGATAGAAATGAAGTTTAATTCACGTACTTCAAATTGAAAGCAAGAAACAAAGCTAATTTGTGCTGGAACCCTACCTGATCAGTCTACAGTCCGATCAGGTACTGTGTGATCGGTCGACAGACCGATCAGGTGATAACTGGATCGGTCACAACGACCGATCAGTGAAACTGATGAAACTGCGACAACTAAGAGTTCAGAAATAGGAAATTACAGAGTCGATTCAATGGAAACAATTCAGAATTGAAATCTAACAATTGCTAACTCCAGATCAGATTCGTCACCCAGGTTTGCTCCTTGCCGTCACACAAGGATCGATCTAAGAACCTCTTAGATTGCGAGTCTTCAAAATCAAGCTCCTTCAGTCGAATTGCGTCCGATTAGTGAATTGGCTGAAATCTTCCTCCCTTTCCTTTCTCCTCGATCAGCTGATGCAACTCCGGCTCAGAAACTCCCAGTGCCAAGCAGAGAACCCCTCTGTACTAACACGCTGAAGGTTCCAATCGGTGAAGACAGTGATCGAGCGAGAATGGATTCGGCGGAGCAGAACTTGGCGAGACCCTCGCCAGAGCTTGGCAGCAACAGATTTGAAGCAGTTCTCACGGAGAAGAGACCTTGATGATTCGAAACCTTGCAGAGATCTGGATCTTGAGTGGCCGCCCGCAACAATCAAGAAGAAAATGGAGAAGAACAACGAAGAACTTGAGCAAAGAATTCGCGACGCGACCCCCCAGCCAGCGAAGGGAATTTCTGTTTTAACCAATTGCCTTTGAATTTGGACGGCTATGATTGCTCCGATCTCATCCAATGGTCGGATCAAGTCAGATCGAACCCAAACTTCCCAGATCTTGATCAAGGGCTCTGATCTACTGTTCCTTAGCTCGGATCACTCAGATCTGAAGCGGATGGCTCAGATATTCTCTTCTTTAGCTTGGACGATCTAGATCCTCTAGTGCTTGATCCAACGGCTGAATTAACTCTGATCCGGCCCAAACTTTCAGATCTTGATCCATGAACTAGATTAAGTCTATCATGAGCTTGGATCGACCAGAAGTTGGTGGACGGCTTAGATCTAACCGTTCTCTTGAATGGACGACCCATGTTAATCCAATGCTTGATCCCTTTGATCCAGATCCAATTCTGACTCAAGTTTGACCCAATCTGATCCAAGTCCATGGTCATTTGAAAACTATAAAATGATATTCAATTTTAGTGTCAAAACATCTTAAATATAGAAAGAATTAAATCTTTAGCTAAAATAGAGCCAATCCATGAAACCTAGTATAATGCAAACTTAAGCATATGAATAGTGGATCAAAACATGGATTTGAGGGCCTAATTTAATCAACAAAATGAAAGTTATCAATGATCACTTGGCTTTCTTTGCTTTCCCTTGCCGTGTGGATCAGTGTGAGGAATTTGTGTCTATTTTGGAATCTGATCTTTGGTTGGGATTTGAGTGTGTGTTTTGCCATGAGCACCAAAATTTAGATTTGGTAATGGTGTGTTGGCACTTGGCTTCTTGTGTTAGGTTTTTAACCTAGTTGACTGTGTGGTTTAGGGTAGCTGTGAACCCACACTTTGGGTTAAATATGGGGTTAAAAAACTAAATGAACCTAATCACTATGATTTGGTGTAATTGAGAGTTAATTATTTAATTATGGATAATTAAATGAAACATGATAATTAGGATAGTCCTAATTACTTAAGGTAGTTTGTTTAGCTAATTATTATTTGTTATTATAGAGAAAACTATATCCTTTGATACAGGATACTGATTTGCTTTTAGACATTCAGACGGGCAGCTCCTCTGGGCGTGACACCTGAAGATTATAAAAATTACTTGCGATCCAAAAGAACAAGAAATATGAGAGTTGGGGATACAGGAGGTGTATTGGAATATTTATAGAAAATGCAGTTCAATGATCCAAATTTTTTTAATGCTATTCAAGTTGATGAAGATGATTTGATCACTAATATTTTTTGGTCTGATGCTAAGATGAGAGCTAATTATGGAAATTTTGGAGATATTGTTTGCTTTGACACAACCTACAGGAAGAACAATGAAGGTCGTCCAATTGCGTTGTTTGTAGGTGTTAATCATCATAAACAATCCATAATTTTTGGTGCAACTTTATTATATGATGAAACTACTCTGACATTTGAGTGGTTGTTTGATATTTTTACCAGAGATATGTCTGAGAAAAAACCAAAGCTATGTTTGATACATTTGCAGCTTTATTATAAGATGTAGTAATGGCAAGTGCTTTAGCTTCCAGATGACCCGAAACACATCATCGTTTGAGTATTTGACACATTTATCAAAATGCTACAATACATTTGAGTGGTGTTTTTTCTCAATTCAAAGAGTTTGCTAAAGATTTTGCCTCGTGTATATATGATTTTGATGAAGAGAAAGATTTTATTTCAGCTTGGAATATGATATTGACTAAGTATGTACTTGAAGATAATGATTGGTTGAGACGTTTGTTTCGCATAAAGGAAAAATGGGCTTTAGTATATGGATGACAAATGTTTTGTGCGGAAATGACTATGACTCAAAGAAGTGAGAGCATGAATAGTATTGTGAAAAGGTACGTCACTTATCAGCATAAGATTTTAGACTATTTCCAACACTTTCAAAGATTGCTTGATGATCGCCGATATGAAGAATTAAAAGCTGATTTTAGATCAAATTCAAGTGTTCCATGCTTATTGTATCCAATTGAAATATTAAAGCATGCGAGTTATACTTATACTCCCGAATCATACAAGTGTTTTGAATAAGAGTGGTACCAATCTCATAATTCTATTGTAGAAATTTTTGAGGATGTTGGAACACATACTACATATAAAGTTAATTCGCACAAAAAGCGTTACCATCATCTAGTTACACGTGATTCATCCTGTGAAAAAATTATGTGTAGTTGTAGCTTTAGAAAATATGAATTTGCTGGGTTTTTGTGTTCTCATATTTTGAAAATATTTACGATGAAAAATATCATGAAGATGCTAAGTGAGTATATTTTGAAAAGGTAGACACGAAAAGCAAAAGGTGGATACTTTGGAGTTAATGAAACAATTTTGAACAAAGATAGTTTGGATCCAAAAATACTTCACAATATACGATATAAAGATTTGTGTGAGTTATCTGTTCAATTGGTTACCAAGGCAGCAAAGAGGGAAGACACTTACAAGTATGTTAAAGATGGTTTGTTGAGTATGTTTAAGATGGTGGATGAGAGGTTACAAGTTAATGATCCGAACTGCCAAAACACAATGGTGAACCAAGAAGCTGGTGAGTTGGTTCAATGTCTAGATGACACAACAAGACATTTGAATGAAATAGAGTATGTTGGAGTCAAAGGAATTAAACCGAAGAAGAAAATAGTTTCAGGCAAGAGGCAAAAACGTGGCTTAGAACAAACTTCAAGAAAAAAGAAAGCGGCGACAAAAACAAACCAAACTTCAACAATTGTTCAAGTTTCATCCTTACTAATATTTGAATTTATTGTTTGTTGTTACATTTAAAAAGCAAATAGAATTAAATCATTCTATTTTTTTAACATGATATAGAAGAGCATTATGAAAGTAGATCTAGCATGCCCAATGTAGAATGCTAATAGATAATCAATCAAGTTAAAGACTGTTTTCCACCACTTTTGTCAACACAACTATCTCAGGTTCAATCATGTTTTAACATTTCAAAACTAAATATTTATTAATAAATTCAAGCATTAGGTTAACTTTAGCTGTATATTTATTATTGTCAGACAACTTCCTCAGCTTCAAACTTTCAGACAACTATATCAACTTCGAACAGCAGATTAAGTAAAGAACAAGTAAGATGAATATGATGATTACTTTATCAATTCTAGAAATATTTTGAGGTCACGGTGATGTAACTAGGAGCTAAAAATGAAAAATGTCAGCAACCCAATGTTTCTTATTACTTGTCATAATATTTTGTTTCTGCTGCATGAATCATCTTTGTCATTATTAATTAAATCAGTAATAAATTTAGATTCTGCTGCATGGATCAGATTTCAAGCATGTTTTATTATTGATGATGTTTTATCTTGCTTTTTCTACATATGGATGAACTTAAGTAGACACATGTAATAACTTTTGATTATTGTCAGACAACTTCGTCATTTCAAACTTTCAGGCAACTATTTTAGCTTCGGGCAGCAGATTAAGTAAAGAACATGTATGATGAATTTAATGATCATTGGTATTAGATTTTAATGAGGTCCTTACTTTGTATTTTTTTTCTCATTGCATGATTATAACTCTTTGCTGTTGGTGTCAGAAGCATCATATCGAACCTTGTTTTGATATTGGCAAAGGGTTCAAAGTTAAGTATTATTGGTGCTCTAATGATGTTGCTCAAGTGTGCAGGAAAAGTCCTAGGTACACAAGGCACCGAAGACCTAGTGAGTGAAGCTGGGCACTAAGACCTGGTGAGTGAAGCTGGGCACGAAGACCTGGTGAGTGAAGCTGGGCACGAAGACCTAGTGAGTAAAGCTGGGAACTAAGTCCTGGTCGTGGATTGGGCACGAAGACCTGGTGAGTGAAGCTGGGCAAAAGTCCAACCAGAGGAGCCGATTGGCAAACAGGTAAACTCTCCCGAGAGGAGTACGTGAGGACGTGTTCCCCGTAGGAGGGAACATTAGGCGTTGGTTCGACCTAGGGTTCCATTTGTGAAGCCCAAAGTCAAAACCAAGACAGCTCAAGCTGTAAATCATGGTTTAATCTATATCATTTATATGCTTGTTGTGTTTTGAAATTAACCCTGGTTGCAGGAACGAAGGAATGAAGGTTTCTGCACTCAGGCACCTCAATGGAGTGAGGCGCCCTACTGGGCTAGGCGCCTGTGTTGAGACAAGCACCCCAGATAAAGGGTAAAATCCAGACAGCTCGAAGCAAAGCCTCAAAAGTACATATGAGGCTCCTGTGTTAACATAGGCGCCCCAGGTAGCTTAGGCACCCTGGTTGAGGGGATAAGCACTGGCCAAGTCTGCGGATGGAGGTTCGCGCAGAGAAGGCCACATGTCAGGCGCCCCCTTCAACACAGACGCCCCAACTATGACTATATAAAGGGCTTCAACACCAATTGCTTTCAACACATTCGTTCAAGCGCTCCGCTCCGACAAGCTCTGTACTCAAGATTCAAGCGCCTACGACGACCCGCGGCTCCGAACTTCCAACATCTCCGATCTTCAGCATAAAAATAGTTTTATTGTTGTATTCTTTTTAATTCTATATTCAACTTCATCTTGTAAATCATTTGACGAAATAGAGAATTACCCATCGTAAACGGTCAAGGATCGTGGGCCATGGAGTAGGAGCCGACTGCGACTCCGAACCAAGTAGAAATAAAAGTGTTAGCGATTATTTTTCTTTTCCGCTATGCAATTACTCTACGCTTTCCGAAAAAGTTTTGACGATCGATATTCACCCCCCCTCTATCGATTCAATCCGATCCCACAAGTGGTATCAAAGCAGGTGACTCAAACTTGGTGCAACCACCAGTTGAGCATTTTTTTGGATTTTTTCGCTTTTTATTTCAAATAAATAATATTTGTACCTGGTTTTAAAATATTCTTACGTCTTTTTCAATTTTAAATTTTCATCTTTTCACCACTCGTTAGAAATGATAAAACAATCAATTTTTGAAAATTTGTCATAATTTTTTTTTATTATTTTAAATATTTTTTTAAAATTCGTACTACCATAATTCAAGCAAATTTTTTCAACTTTGAATTCTTTTTTTTGGTAATCAGAATTGATAAAACCAACATTTTCAAAAATTTGTCATAAATTTTTTTTCTCAAAATTCGTGCAATACCTTTGAGCTAGTTTTTTTTCTCGCACTACTAATCGAAGACCAAGTCTTGGTACATTTTTGTTATTTCTTTTGTGTACGAGGTTTATATTCAATGGTCAATCAAGAATTGAATAGTGCCCGTCCACCCCTATTCTCTTGCGAGGATTTCAAATCTTGGAAAAGTCTAATGGAATCCCACCTAAATGCCAATCTGGATTTATGGTTGATAATCCAAACGGGGTTCACATTCCCCATAGAAGATGGAACATCAATCGCCTGGGATAAATTGGACGAACCAACTCTAAGGAAGATCGAGACTGATGCTAAGGCAACAGTAATCTTACAATGCGGCCTGACCAAAGAAGAATTGAAGCGGGTTGGATCCTTCAACTATGCCAAATAGATGTGGGAGAAGCTAATCAACCTACATGAAGAGAGCTCTGATGCGATGTCCGAATCATCGGAGGAATCGAACGAAGATGAAGAAGATCAAGTAAGCTATCTTGCACTCTCAGTGCAACCACAAGCAGCCGAGAGAGATTCTAAACCCGATTTCGAAGCCGAATCCAAACCAGAATCAGAAGATGAGTCTAGATCTGAGATGACATGAATCAAGGGGGAGATTCCCAATGAGGAATCAAAAGGTAAAATGGTAAATTTAAATTTCAAAAATCATATAATTTGTTATAAATGCAGAGAGAGAGGGCACTACAAAAGTAAGTGTCCTACTCGTAAGATACAAACAACACCACCGACGGCGACAAAGGAACCAGTTCCAAGAGCACGAAAGGACAAGAGTCGCATCCAATGCTTCAAGTGCCAGGAGTTTGGGTATTACAAAGATGAATGCACAGATAGAAGAGCCAAAGATCTAGGACAACCTACCAAGATGGGTAATTTTATTTAATATGAAAATCCAGTCTTTACAATGAATGCTGATAGTTTACTTAATCACTCTTGGTCTAATTTAGATATGGATGTTGGTGCAGAAAGCACCATATCGAACCTTGTTTTGATATTGGAAAAGGATTCAAAGTTAAGTTTATTTGTGATCTAATAATGTTACTCAAGTGTGCAGGAAAAGTCCTAGCGAAGGGCTGCTAGGCACCTGGCGAAGGACTGCCAGGAAACAAAGTCCTAGCGAAGGGCTGCTAGGCACCTGGCGAAGGACTGCTAGGCATCGGAACCCTAAGACCCAGCGAAGGACTGCTGGGCACCTAGAGAAGGGCTGCTAGGAGTCGAAGACCTAGCGAAGGGCTGCTAGGCACCTGGCGAAGGACTGCCAGGATACAAAGCCCTAGCGAAGGACTACTAGGCACCTGGCGAAGGAATGCCAGGATACAAAGCCTTAGAGAAGGACTGCTAGGCACCTGACGAAGGAATGCCAGGATACAAAGCCCTAGCGAAGGACTGCTAGGCACTAGGCGAAGGATTGCATGGAACTGAAGACCTGGCGAAGGACAGCTGGGCACCTGGCGAAGGACTGCTGGGCAAAAGTCCAACCGGAGGAGCCGGTTGGCAATAGGTAAATTCTCCTGAGAGGAGTAGGTGAGGACGTGTTCTCCGTCGAGGGAATAGTAGGCGTCGGTTCGACCTAGGATTCCATTTTGGAGACCCAAAGTCAGAACCAAGATAGCTACGGCTGTAAGACTCACTAACATTATTGCTTTATGTTGTTTTGGACTAACCCTGGATGCAGGACCGAAGGAATGAGTTTCTGCAGCTCAGAACGCCTCAAAGGAGAGAGGCAACAGCTGAGTAGGGCGCCCCCAGTGTCCCGGGCGCCCCCAAGGCCAATACAAAACAAGTTAAGCAAAGAAGTGCTTCGGTAGCTCACTGGGCGCGGCGCCCCCATGCTCCCAGGCGCCCCCAGTGCCCAGGGCACCCCGGGCTTAAGCCAACGAAGCGGATAAAGATCATCCAGCCGAGAAGCCCGCTGAAAGAGTCAGCCAGGGCGCCCCCAGCGTCCCGGGTGCCCCCACAGTCAACCCTCAGCCCTATTCAAGTGGGATAAGGGCTGACCGAGAGTTGCTCGGATCGGGTGACACGTGGGAGGGTGCCCCCAACGTTCCGGGCGCCCCAGGAGGCTATAAAAAGCCCCTCGACCCCAAGGCTTCAGCAATCACTGCTTCCAACGCCAATACGCTCTTCTACTCAAACGCTTTGCACTGGAAACCTCCCAACTCGAGATACAAGCACCGACGACGTCCCTCTGCTCCGAGATACATTCCACACCGGACGTCAGTAACGAAGAGCTGTCATTTTATGTTTACTATACTGCAATTGTAATACTTGTTTGTAACCCTTTTTGCGCACATATAGAATTGCCCGCAGTAAATGGTCAACGACCGTGGGCCTTAGAGTAGGAGTCGACCGTGACTCCGAACCAAGTAAAATCTTGGTGTTTGTGTGTTGTTTGGTTTTAATTTTTCCGCTGCGTATTCTCTTTTTCAATCCGAAATGTTTTACGATATTCACCCCCCCCCCTCTATCGTTTCTCTCGATCCAACAAGTGGTATCAGAGTGGGGAAGCTCAAATCTGGTGCAACCACCAATTTGAGAGTTTTTCGGATTTACGAAATTGTTAATTTCTTTTCTCTCTTGTTAATCGAGATTGGTGCAACACCACTTGATCGTTATTTCAAATAATATCTGTAGGTGGGTTTAAAATATTCTTATGTCTTTTTCAATTTTGAATACTTATTTTTTCACCATAAGTCAGAATTGATAAAACAATCAAGTTTTGAAAATTTGTCATAAAATTTTTTATTATTATTTTAATATTTTTTCTCAAAATTCGTGCTACCTTAATTTGAGCAAATTTTTTCTCAAACATTGAACTCCTATTGTTTTTCATTAATTAGAATATTCATTTTCTAAAAATTTGTCTCAAACTTTTTATTATTATTTTATTATTATTCTACCTCGAAATTCGTGCAATATTTATTTTGGGTTATTTTTTTTTCTCCCGTACTACTAATCCAAGACCAAGTCTTGGTACATTTCTATTTTATTTGTGTGCAAGATTTATCCTTAATGGCCAATCAAGAATGGAACAGTGGTCGTCCACCTCTATTCTCTGGTGAGAACTTCAGATCCTGGAAGGGTTTAATGGAATCTCACCTAAAGGCCCATCTAGATCTATGGATAATAATCCAAACGGGATTTACAGTACCTACAGAAATTACATGGGACCAACTGGATAAACCAACCCTGAGGAAGATCGAGACAGATGCAAGGGCTACTGCAATCCTACAATGTGGCCTAACCAATGAAGAATTGAAGCGGGTCGGATCCTTCAAATGTGCCAAAGAGATGTGGGAAAGCTAATTAATCTACACGAAGAGAGCTCCGATATTGAGATCTTAGAAGATTTTACATTTTCGGCTCAAGCACAAGCAGCTGAGACAGACTCGAACCCCGACGTCGAAATCGAACCAGAATCAGACGACGAGTTTTCTGGGACAAAATCGGTAACGAATTTTGAATCAGTTTCTGAATTAAGGTTAAATGATCAAGCTGATACTGGAGTGGTCGAGGAAGGTATAATTTTCATTGCAGGGAAAACTCAAAGAGAAATGCAAAAGATGCCTCAACCAGTACCTGAGTCCGACTCAGACTCAGAATCTGACGACGAAGGAATGGATCCTTGGAAACTGGTCTGGTTTGCTCGCGACCGCAACAAAATGCCGAAGAAACAATCAAGCAAAAGAGAGATGGCTAGAATCAAGGGGGAGATTCCCAACTAGGAATCAAAAGGTAAATTTACAGTATTTAAAAATCCAATACTTACCTTGAATAACATGATTAATTCATATAAATTAGTTAATGTTAATATATTAGAAAACTTAAGTCACAACCTTGCTGATTTTAAAAACCCAGAGTATTATTTCAATTATGATATAACTTAGATCATTTTTTTGTCATGTTTGCGTGTTTTTTTTGTTAGAATTAGGATTGATTAGTTTAAGGACTAGAGAGTTACTTAAAACTTGAAAACCTAGTATTGGGAGGCGGTGAGAGGATAGTACGTTAGGGAAGCCTTTTCTAATAAGGTCAAGTATACACTACTTGGTCTCTTTAGACTGGTGAAACTAGCTGAAGCTACCGATCCAAGACCCAAACTAGTTAGACCAAAATCTTTCAAGGAGTAACTTGAAGATGAATTTTCTATAAAAGGCTTTGTCAAGGAAAAGGTTGATGATCCAATAAGGCTACGGCCAAAGAACCGCCAAGACCTGGAAGCCAATTATATAAAATCAAATTCACTTTACTATTGTCATATTTGAATCTAACACAAATTTTAAGTAAATCTTAGATTCATAACAAATGTTTTCAAAATTAATAAACTTTACCATTTTTTTTAAATTAAAATGGTTATCTCACAAAACTCGTAAGGTTAACATTGTGACGACCCCTTAACTTCTCTCCGTTAAAGCGGACGTCACTTTTACTTAACCTTAACTTTAACTTATTCTTAGCCTTAGATTACAACTACTTGACTTCCCTTAACTTGCTCTGAATTTTTTTTCTTTTATAAAAAAAAAACTTTCATTTTATTTGCTCTGCAAGGATTTGACCCCTAGACCTCTTAGTTGTAAAACTAAAGCACTAACCATCTGCCCTACAACACTTTCTTTTCAATGGTACCAGTCGACTGCTAGATAGCCAGTCGACTGGTGTCAGCCACAGAAACTTTCTCTGCCCGGCACCAGTCGACTGGCCTCTTGGCAGTCGACTGGTGCATCGAACAGAAGGTTCTATTCGATAGGGCAGTCGACTGGTATCTGAACCAGTCGACTGGCACGCCTGAAAACTGCAGTTTCAAACCTGGGAACTCCTTTCAAGGGTCCACCATTCACACACTTCCAATGCATATAATGAAACAACTTCAAATCTAAACTCCATACTAGTTTTATAAGCATCTTAACAACTCAAAACGAATCCAATAACTTGAAATTAGGATTTCTACGAAATTTAACAAACTTATCAAAACACATGCAATCTCTACTAACTTTGTACCCAACTTTGACTCCATGTAAAGTTTAAATAAGGTGATCACATCCTACCAATCCAAAACATCAACCATAAGTTTCTATAAATCAAAACGCCTCTAAGACTTATCCCAAAGATCTCTTCCACGGTTCCGCCGCCACTGAACATCAATGCAAGTCCCGTTCGGCTCCATAGCTTATGCTTTTTCTTTACCTTTATCTGCAATAGAAGGAAATGCAACTAATAATCGAATTACTTAGTAAGTAAATCCTAACTCACAAATCCATGTTATCGATAATAAACATGCTCATTTCAAAGAATGCTTGCTTCAAAATACATGCACTTGGAAATATTTGCACATGAGAACTTTCATACACTTATCATGCTCAATCATGCTTGAAAACATTTACTTGCATCAAAACACTTGCAAACTTAACATGCTCATGCTTTCTTTTGAGACTTGATACTTATACATTTCCATACTTTAAAACATTAACTTCTTTGCTCTTGCTCTTTAACATGCTTGTAATATTACCATGTTAACATACATAACAAAAACATGCACTTAAGAAAATTGAAACACTTACATATACTCATATACTTCAAAATAATAATCAACTTTCTCAGGCCTTGACACTGTACCATGGTATCAATGTACCAATGCGCGCATCCCTAATAGGTTTCGGGGTAGCTAGCCACCGCACCCTATTAGAGCTTCCTTCTAACTTTCTGTGGGCATCTCATTTGCCCGGTACATGTCACTTTAGGGTTTAGGGTTTACAAAAGTAAAATACTTTCTTACTCAATATGCTTATACTTATCAAGCTATCTTTCTTTTTGCATAAATTTTGCACTACAAACTTTACCTTTCTTACTTGGAACTTTCATCGAGCACCTTGCGTGCCCTTAACCCAAAACTCATTTTTGGGACTTTTCAACAACTTGGTCTTATCATACTTAGATCACACATACAAACCTACTCAAATTCAAGTTCTATGATAAGAACATATATTCTTTAGAAACCTAAATCACACAATAAGATAATATTCTCAAAGTATGCACTTAGATCACAAAATTATGGTTCTACAACGAGAATCTACATACGAAACTACTTCTATTGCAGGTGAGTGATTTACTTACCCTTTTTCTTGAAGAAAGTATTTCGAAAAAACCTAGCGTAGGACTCCTCTTCTCTTCCTTGCGAGGAAACTCCACTCCTTGGCCCTAGGGAAGAAGCCCTAGGTTCTCCACTCAAGAGGAAGAAAAAGGAGAAAGAAAACCCTTGTTTTCTCCCTTGTTTTCGCAGCCCCCAAACCCCCTGTTCGCGCAGCCTCCAAAAACCTAATGGGGTCTTAACACAACTTAAGCGGAAGTTTAAATACCTCTTCATGAAAAAGCCTAACTCACCTATAACATTAATTGGCTTCACCCCTTTCTGTGCTTGATACCCCCGCCCTTCTGGTTATCCGGACGCCCTTAAGGGCTTGCTTTGCCTTGTGGTCGCGGGATCAAACCTCCGCTCAACCCTTTTTTTCTTTTTATTTTAATTCGAAAAAATGCTAGAAAATTCAGAAAAAATCCTAATAATTCATGAAAATTATTGGGTGTTACAATCCTCCCTACCTTATAAAAAGTTCATCCTCGAACTTAGAACAGCTCTGGATACCTTTACCTCATGCTATCTTCTGATTCCCAGGTTGCCTCTTCATACTTCTGATTCAGCCATAAGACTTTTACTAGTGGTACTACTTTGTTCCTCAGCTTCTTATCTGCTTGATCTATTATTTGAATAGGTCGACTTTCATAACTGAGATCTTCTTGAACTTGTACCATCTGTGGCTCAATCACTTGGTTGGCATTTGGGATATGCTTCTTTAGCATTGAGACATGGAACACATTGTGTATTGCTGACATCTCTGGAGGTAGCTCCAACTCATAAGCTACTTTGCCAACTCTTTTCGTCACTAGGTAGGGTCCTATGTATCGAGGACTTAGCTTGCCTTTCTTGTCGAATCTCATTACACCCTTCATAGGAGCTACTTTGAGGAAACTGTATCCCCAACTTCAAACTCTAACAGTCTATGGCGTACATCGGCATAACTCTTCTACCTACTCTGAGCAGCTTCTATTCTCTGGCGGATGCTCTTTATAGCTTCTGTGGTATCATCTATAAGGTCAGTCTGAGACCCCATTTCTTTCTTCTCACTACCTTCATACCAACAGAGGAGAGATCTACACTTCCTACCATAAAGAGCTTCATAGGGTGTCATACCAATAATGGCTTGGTAACTGTTGTTATAGGCAAACTCAGCTAAACATAAATATTTGCACCAACTGCCTTTGAAATCTAATGCACAAGCTCTGAGCATATCTTCTAGAATTTGATTCACTCTCTCTGTCTGTCCATCAGTCTGGGGATGGAAAGCTGTGCTAAACTTTAGTTTGGTGCCTAGCGCTGTCTGTACGCACTCCTAAAAGTGTGAAGTGAAACGACCATCTCTATCAGAGATAATGGTCTTTGGGACTCCGTGTAGTCGGATCACTTCCTGTGCATATAGCTGGGCTAATCTTTCAATCGAATAAGACACTTTGATTGCCAAGAAGTGGGCAGACTTGGTCAATCTGTCTACTATTACCCAAATAGCGTCATAGCCATTAGTTGTCTTTGGTAGACCAACTATGAAATCCATGGCTATGTCTTCCCATTTCCACTCTGGAATCTGAATGGGTTGTAGGATACCTCCTGGTCTCTGGTGTTCTACTTTAACTCTCTGACATGTCAGGCAGGTGCTGACATACTTGGCTATGTCTCTTTTCATTCCAGACCACCAAAATCTTCTTTTCAAGTCCTGGTACATCTTAGTGGAACCAGGGTGCATTGATTAGGGAGTTCTATGGGCTTCTTCAAGAATCTTCTTTCTCAGCTCTTCACTATTAGGGGACACATAAACGGTCACCATAATAGAGTATCCACTGTTAGATACTCTAAACTCTTTACTTTCTCCTTCTTGTATCTCTTGCTTGATCCTTTGNTTCCTTCTGTAATGGTGGTGATAATGCTGACAAGGACATCAAGGTGGCACAAATCTTTCTACTTAGTGCATCTGCTACTTTATTTGCCTTACCAGGGTGGTAAAGGATCTCACAGTCATAATCCTTCACTAACTCAAGTCACCTTCGCTGTCTCATATTGAGGTCTTTCTGAGTGAAGAAATATTTCAGACTCTGGTGATCTGTATAAATCTTGCACTGCACTCTATACAGATAATGTCTCCATATTTTTAGAGTGAAGACTACAGCTGCCAACTCCAGATCATGAGTGGGGTAATTCTTTTCATAATCCTTGAGTTGCCTGGAAGCATAAGCTATGACTTTGCCTTCTTGCATAAGTACAGCTCCAAGTCCTAGCTTTGATGCATCACTGTATATATCAAACTTCTTATCACCTTTGGGTACTATAAGAATAGGAGCGCTTGTCAGTCTCTTCTTCAACTCAAGAAAACTCTGCTCACAGTCTTCAGTTCACTCATACTTCTTATTCTTTCTGGTAAGGGCTGTAAGTGGAGAAGTTATCTTTGAAAAGTCTCCTACAAACCTTCTGTAGTACCCTGCTAAACCCAGAAAACTTCTGATCTCACTAGCATTCGTTGGTCGACTCCAGTTACTAACTGCTTCAATCTTGGCTGGGTCTACCATAATGCCTTCTTTGGAAATGATGTGGCCTAGAAAGGCCACCTGGTCAAGTCAAAACTCACACTTTGAGAATTTGGTGTACAGCTCCCTCTAGTGTAAGGTATGCAACACTATCTTCAGGTGTTCTTCATGTTCTTCCTGAGTCTTTGAATACACTAGGATATCATCAATGAAGACAATGACGAACTTGTCAAGAAAGTCCTTGAACACTCTATTCATTAGATCCATAAATGTCGCAGGGGCGTTTGTCACTCCAAAGGGCATGACCACAAACTCGTAGTGCCCATATCTTGTACTGAAAGCAGTTCTTGGCACATCACTCCCCTTCACTTTGAGTTGATGGTAACCTGATCGCAGATCTATTTTGGAGAACACCGTGGATCCCTTCAACTGATCGAATAAATCATCTATCCTTGGCAAGGGATATCTGTTCTTGATGGTTACCTTATTCAAGGCTCGATAATCTATGCACATTCGCATGGATCCATCTTTCTTCTTGACGAACAACACAGGAGCTCCCCAGGGTGAATGACTAGGGCGGATGAAACCCTTGTCGAGCATCTCTTGTAACTGTTCTTGCAGCTCTTTCAGTTCTGCTGGTGCCATGCGATAAGGTGCCTTTGAAATTGGGTTGGTTCCTGGAACCAACTCAATTTCAAATTCAATTTCTTGATTGGGAGGGAGTCCTGGTAACTCTTCAGGAAACACCTCCGGATAGTCACAGACTACCCTCACTTCCTCTTTCTTTAATCCTTCTCTTTGACTTGCATCTACTATATGAGCTAGAAAAACCAGAACACCCCTTCTCTAACATTCTCTGAGCTTGTAAGGTCGATAAGAACCTTTTGTCTTTCTCTTTGGGTCTCCAATAAACTCGAATGGAGGTTCTGCTTCTAGTGTGAACTTGACTTTTCTCTTGTGGCAGTCTATAGAAGCATTGTACTTGCTCAAGAAGTCCATCCCTAAAATGACATCGTAATCCTTCATCTCAAGGACTACCAAGTCACTATAGAGCTCTCGGTTGGAAATCCAGATTGGTACTGCCCTCAGCCTCTCAATAGAGGCCATTACTTCCCCCGATGGTAAGGTTGTTAAGAACTTCATCGTTCAACATTTCTGGTGGCCTTTATACTGTTTAAGTAGTGCTCAGTGATCAAAGCACTACTTATCAGTTCTTCAGAGGTTTGCGGCCTCTTAACACCGCTGGCCGCATTTAACGCTATCTCTGGCCTTAACATCTTGAGCATTAGCCTGACTCTCTCTTTTTCTGTGCTAACTAGCTCTGGGCACAGATGAGCTAACCGATTAAACTTCTTCACTGCTTCATCCACGGATAAGTCTCCTTGTCTGAACTCCGTGAATTCGTCGTAATGCTTGTTGGTTACTCGCATGTGAAAATATTCTTCGAAGAACTCAGTCTCGAAGTCGACCCATGTCATCTCTGACATTTCTCTTGGCCTTTACTCTCTCCCACCACATTCTAGCGTCTCTGGTAAGGAAGAAGGAGGCGCACTTGATCTTCTCTACCTCAGGCCAGTCCAGTAGCTCTTCTATGCTTTCCCAAATTTTGAACCATACTTGAGCATCCCATGGTTCGCTTGTGCTTGAGAAGTTCCCTGGCTTTAGCTTCTGCCACTGGATGAGGTATGCTTCTTGCCTTACCCCCCTTGCCGGACTACAGATGTAATCGATGGGTCTTCGATCACAACTGGTGCCACTACATTCGCCACCGGCGAGGTAATAGTAACGACCTGCTGGTTAGCCATCCTAGTGGCAATAACTTGCTGTTGTTCTGCTAACTGTCTCTGTAACTGAGCCACCACGTCTAAGAGATTTTGTGGGGGTACTGACTCTGTTGCCTCTTGCCCTCTAGGAGCTTGCTCCTCGTTTTGGGCCTTTCTAGGACGTCCTCAAATGTATAACTTAACACTTAATGGTAATGTTCCCAAACTTGCCTTAGGATATAACAAGACCTTGGTCTTGATTCTTATCTCATTTTTTTTAGTCCTAGAACTCGTTGTAGGGCTTAGTAAGACTTGGTCTTACTCAAAACTTTTATCAAGCACCTTGCGTGCCATAATCCCAAAACTTGCTTTTGGGCAAATCAAGACCTTGGACTTGCTATACTAAGATCACAACATGAAGGACGCCCTCTTGACATTTTCTTACTCTATAGTATAAAGAAAATAAAAGCTCATTATCTCTTACTAACTTACTTCATTGTCTCTATGCACATATTAATATATAATAATACTAACATACTTCCTTATCATCATGCACTTACTGATACTAGCAGTCAATAATGAAAAGCATACAAAACTACAACATATGAACTTCTTACTTGGCAGGCGGCAGGATTGATGCTTGATGTCAGTGTGGCGGAAGGGTGAAAACTTTGCTCTGATACCACTCTGTGACGACCCGACTTCTCTACCCTATACTTAAGCCGGATCGTCGCTCTTTACTGCCTTTACCTTTACTCACTTAACCTTAACCTTTGACTTCACCAATCAAAATCGTGCTAAAGACATACACAAATCATATACTTTCAAGACATACAAAGACATAAGGCTGAAAACCATTTCCAAAGATCCACAAATCATATACTTTCAAGACATACAAAGATATAACACCATGTCTATGTTGGGTTTTTCGGGCTGCGAAAACCGCCTTTTCGCATCGCGGAAACCCCGAGAACCCAAAAGCCATGGATCTCGTGCGAAGAAAAATTCCGAAACAAAATTCACGTATTCATTTCATGCTCAAAACTCGATCTACTCCTAGATCTAAAGAGGGATAAACCATTTTTACCTTTGGTGCGTGCCACGCTTAATCCCGCTCGCTCCTTTTGGATGTCGGATCTCTAGGACGTCAAGTGCCGTCCCTCTAGAAGTATCCACGCGAACAAAGTGGATGGAGGAAACCCTTTAGGTGTGCTAGCACCTTTCAAGGATTCGGCCAAGAGGAGAAGAAGAGGAAGAACACCAACACTTGGAGGAGGAAGAAGAGAAGACACACACCCTGAGAAAAATGGAACAAAACCATGTTTTGTTCCCTCATGTGGCCGGCCACCATAATGGCCATTAATGGCCATTAAGTGGCCGGCCATAATGGCCATTAAGTGGCCTACCATAACCCCCTTTCAATTTGAATTCAAATTCAAATGGAGGGTTACAACCTTTGGAGATGATGTGGAGCATCATCATTGGTCAAATACCAAGCCAAGTCATCACTTGGTCAAGTCAAGGTGAGGTGGCCTTTTGGTCAAGTCAAACTTATCTTTTATGGACTTTCCATATTTAGTCAAGTCAAACTTGACTCCATTTCTTCTCCCATATCAAGTCTAACTTGAAGTGGAACCAAGTCAAGTCAAACTTGATTTGGATTTGGGTCAAGTCAAACTTGCCTTTTATGGACTTTCCATATTTAGTCAAGTCAAACTTGACTCCATTTCTTCTCCCATGTCAAGTCTAACTTGAAGTGGAACCAAGTCAAGTCAAACTTGATTTGGATTTGGGTCAAGTCAAACTTGCCTTTTATGGACTTTCCATATTTAGCCAAGTCAAACTTGACTTCATTTTTTCTCCATCTATTTGTTCTTTGCGTGTGACCCTATAGGTTCTTGTAACGTTGGCAATGCATCTAACCTCTTAGAAACATAAGCAATGAGTGGTATCTAGCAACACATCATTGCTACCCAAGTTACAAGAATGTTGAGATCCAACATCACCAATGTGACTACTAATTATGACTTTCATAATATGTGACAATGTCCTTCTATGACCGATATCTAGATTGATCTTCTATGAAGCATAGACCGTGTCATCTTCCAATCAATCTATGTGTCTTGAACTCCAAGTAGACTCACTATAATCAAATAAGCTCAATATCTCATATTGCCTTATTTGGGCATGGCAATGCACTTAGTGATCTCACTCTATTAAGACTATGATATCTCTCCCGTCATATAGGAGGGATAGATCCCATCTACATCACTCACATCCCTCCGCATAATTTGTTACATACCCAGTAATCGCCTTTATAGTCCACCCAGTTACGGGTGACGTTTGACGAAACCAAAGTACATAACTCCTTATGTAGGGAACTATGGTGACTTCAGGTCTAAGGACTAATAGTCATACTAATAGTCACATGGGAAAGTATATGACACTCATATAACGATCCATGATACTTTCTCATGGTGGGTCATTCAGTATACATTCTCCAATGCATACTCATGTGTCAACTTGATATCTCATATCCATGACTTGTGAGATCAAGTCATCGTGTTGACCTACATGCTAGTCTCTATGCATTAACATTGTCCCTGAATGTTAATACTTGACTAGGAATAATTAAGAGTAGTGTTCTCTATATTATCTCACTATCGATTCAACCAATCGATTGATATAGATAAGAACCTACTACCAAGGACGTTATTACACTTAGTTATTTGGCACCAATACAAGTAAGTATAATAACCATAATCAAATGCCTTTATATATATATATGAAATATGATACAATGAGTCCATACAACAACCATCACATGATTGGCTCTAGGGCTCTCACTAACAGTCTATACTCTATGCTAGTTTTATAAA
Organism: Boesenbergia rotunda; assembly: GCA_024364735.1. Taxonomy (NCBI): domain Eukaryota; kingdom Viridiplantae; phylum Streptophyta; class Magnoliopsida; order Zingiberales; family Zingiberaceae; genus Boesenbergia; species Boesenbergia rotunda. The sequence goes on along the minus strand of JAGFNQ010003802.1, from coordinate 54,441 downwards.
CATCCTAGCAAATCAAAACAAATCTAATGACTTGAAATTAGAATCTTTGCGGAATTTAACAAGACTACCAAACCATATGAAATCATGCTAAAGATTGTATCAACTTTTGACTCTATGCGGAGGTTAAACACAATGTTCACATTTTACCAAACAAAATATTAAACTCCAAGTTTCTAAACTTCAGAAATTACCTCTAAGCCTTAACCCAACGGATCTCTTCCACGATTCCACCGCCACTGAGCATCAATGCAAGTCCTGGCCACCTCCATAACTTATGCTTTTTCTTTGCCTTTATCTGCAATAGAAGGAAATGCAACTAATAAGCACAATGCTTAGTAAGTAAATCCTAACTCAAAAATCCATGCTATCAATAATAAACATGCTCATTTCAAAGAATGCTTACTTCCAAAATACATGTACATGGGAAAACTTACATATACTTATCATGCTCAATCATGTGGAAAACATTACTTGCATTACATCATTTTCAACCTTACGTACTCATACATTCAAAACACTAACTTTTCTTTAACATGCTTGCAATGTATCAAGACTAACATATGAAATAAAGGCACATACTTAAAACTGAAAACACTTGCGAATACTTATTTACTTGAAAATAGTAATCAACTTTCTTTAGGCCTTGACATTGTACCATGGTATCAATGTACCAATTGCGCGCTTCTCTATTAGGTTGCGGGGTAGCTAGCCACCGCACCTTATTAGAGCTTCTTTCTAACTTTTTGTGGGCCTTCCATTTGCCCGGTACATGTCACTTTCCGAAAATAAAATACTTTCTTACTATAATACTTATACGTATCAAACTATCTTACTTTTGCATCAATTTTGCACTTAACACCTTTACCTTTCTTACTTGAGACTTTCATCGAGCACCTTGCGTGCCCTTAATCCCAACCTTATTTTTGAGACTTTTCAAAAATTAAATCTTATCATGCTTAGCTTACATACACTAAATCTAAACCAATTAAATTTCTATCATGAGAAAACATGCATCTTTAAAAACTTAAAACACACGATAACCATAATCATAAAGCATGCATCATAAAACATGGTTCTACAACAAGAACTTACATACGAAAACTACTCCTATTGCAGGTGAGTGATCTACTTACCCTTATCTTGAAGAAAACTCACTAAGTATGGTTTAAATCCCAACGTAGCACTCCTCTTCCCTTTCTTCGCGCAAATCTCCTCCCTCCTTGACCCTAGGGAAGAAGCCCTAGATGTTCTACTCAAGAGGAAGAAGAAGGAGGAAAAGATCCCTTGAGTTTCCCTTTGGTTTCGTAGCCTCCACACGCCTCCTCTTGCAACCTCACGAAAACCTAATCCGGCCTTCACGCGACTTAAGTGGAAATCTAAATACCTCTTCATGAAACGTGCTTAATCAATTATAACATTAATTCGCTTCATCCTTTTTTGTACTTGATACCCCCAACCTATTGGTTAGCCCAACTCACTTAAGGGCTTGCTTTGCCCTGTGGTCGCGGGATCAAACCCCGCCCGACCCCACTTTTTTTTTCCTTTTATTTTAATTCGAAAAAATGCTAGAAAATTCAGAAAAATTCATAATAATTCATGAAAATTATTGGGTGTTACAGCGAGGACTATGGACAGAAGTAGAGACGGGTCGAGGATTATATGTCTCGAGATCTAGGAGTCTCAGAGGCCGAGCAAAAGTCCAGCCGGAGGTCCTGGTTGGTAAAAGGTAACTTCTCCAGAGTGGAGTAGGTGAAGACGCGTTCCCCAGGAAAGGGAGCAGTAGGTGTCGGTTTGACCTAGGATTTTATTTGAAATCCAAAGTCAGGACCTCGAATTGTTTGTTTGTTTGTCTTGCAGGAACCTGAAGTTGGAGGCAAGATAGAAGAGCAAACACAAACAAACAAGGACTGGGAAATGACTTCCTGGGCGCCCCTATCAACCTAGGTGCCCCCATCATCCCAGGCGCCCCATAATCCCAGGTGCCTCATTGCTCCCAAATGCCCAAGAAAGCAGGTTTTATCCCTGCGCGTTGTTCGCTGGTTTGGATCAAATTCCATCACCTTTGAGGTGCCTCTATGGGCTCAAGGGTGCCCGAATGTAGTGTATATAAGGGGATTCGACCCCTCAACTCAAAAAGTCAATTCTTCCATCCATTTACTCATTCTCTGTGAAGAAAAAGCCCTAAGACAATGCTCTACAATTAAGGAGGCTCCAAGAGGAAGTGCACGATGCTACGGACTTCCGGATTGGTTGAGATCATCATTATTGTTTGTTTGCATTTACTTACAAGTTGTATTTATTCTTTCTATTTGTGCTCGTATTCAAACTATAAGACGAGTTTCTCCGCCTTTCGAAAACTTCCGGAAAGGAGGTCACTAGTGGACGGGTGCTTCAGGTGATTAGGCCTTGGACGTATTGACCCTGGGGGGTTGGGAACCATGTAAATCCCGTGTGTTTACTGTGTTGTGTTTTTCCTTTATTATTTTGCTGTGCTACTAACGACTTTGATATTAAGCAAACGTACGAACGATGAAATTTTGACAACGAAAATGAGAGTCGATATTCACCCACACTGTCGACGCCACCTATCCTACAATTGGTATCGGAGCGGTGGCTCTGATCGGACTCACCGCCGAAAGAGCAAGAAGGCCAGGAATTGAGGGGGAGTCAAGGGTGAAAGAGGTATTTTTTTTTAAATGTCTAATTTTAAATCTCACATAATTTGTTTCAAGTGCAGGGAGAGAGGACACTATAAAAATAAGTGTTCTGCTCGTATGATTCGAAAATCACCGATGGCAATGGAGGTACCAACGCTAGGAGTCTGGAGGGACAAAAGTCACATCCTGTGCTTCAAGTATCAAAAATATAGGCACTACAAGAACCAGTATCCAGACAAGAGGGTAAGCGGGTCCAAAATGCCAGTAAATGGGAAAAAGGTTAAGAAGGTACAAAATTTTAATTCTTACAGAAATATTCCTGCCAACTAAGATTTAAATGTATATGATAATTTTCTTTCCAAAAATACTCCTATACATGCAAACGTAACATTTAATTCTTCGGGTAAATTAGATTTACTATGTAGTAAGCTAAATGTCTTGCATGATAAATTAGCTAGTAATAGTCCCAAATCAAACATTGATAATGGTAAAATATTGAATATTAATTCCTTAATCTTTAATATTAATGCTATAATGTTATAAATTAATTCTAATATTTTGAATAATTTTTTTGATAATTCTAATATTTTTGTAGATAATAATAAAATTTTAATTAATGATTATTCTATTTTGAAGATAATTATGAAACCTTAATTAATAATTCTCAAGATAATTCAACAAATGTTAAAGATAACAATGAAACTGTAATTGATAATCCTGAAAATAATCTTAATAATTCATAAGATAATTCTTTAATTAATAATTTTGAAGTTAATACTCAATCTTTTATTAATATTTCTGAAGATAATGCTCAACCTTTAGTTAATAATGATTCAAATAATTTTGATGATAATGATGAAATTATTGGTGCCGGAAGCACCAAAGTCAAATCTTTGTTTTGATAATGGCAAAGGGTTCAGAAGTTAAGATTTGTTTGTGATCTAACAAGCTGATTGAGTGTGCAAGAAAAGTCCTAGGTACACTAAGCACTAAGTCCTGGTTCATTGAATTGGGCACTAAGTCCTGGCCTTGGGATGGGCAACTAAGTCCTGGCCTAAGGTTGGGCTATAAGACCTGGTGAGTGAAGTTGGGCACTAAGACCTGGTGAGTGAAGCTGGGCACTAAGACCTGGTCGAGGACTGGGCACCGAAGACCTGGTGAGTGAAGTTGGGCACGAAGACCTGGTCGAGGACTGGCACTGAAGACCTAGTGAGTGAAGCTGGGTAAAAGTCTAACCGGAGGAGTTGGTTGGCAAAAAAGGTAAATTCTCCCGAGAGGAGTAGGTGAGGACGCGTTCCCCGTAGAGGGAACATTAGGCGTCGGTTCGACCTAGGGTTCCATTTGGGAGACCCAAAGTCAGAACCAAGATAGCTAAGGCTGTAAACAATGGTCTAAACTTATTATTTTATTTGATTCTTGTGTTTTGGAACTAACCTTGGTTGCAGGAAATGAAGGGACGGTGTTTTTGCAACTCAGGCACCTCAATGGAGTGAGGCGCCTCATTGGGCTAGGTGCTTGTATTGATACAGGCGCCCCAGTGCAAGGCTATTTCAAAGCCATCGAAGCAAACTACCACGAAGCCTTCGGACCAAGTCAAGCTTGGCGCCCCAGACAGCTCAGGCGCCTCATTGAAGGGGGTAAGCACTGACCGAGCCTGCGGATTAGAGTTCGCGCAAGGGAGGCCACGTGTCAGGCCCCCCCTTCAACACAGGCGCCCAGGAGTCGACTATAAAAGGGGGTTCACCCCCAAGACTTCAAGACATCTCGCTCACATCGCTCTCAACACTTTTGTTCAAGCGCTACACTCCGACAAACTTTGACCTCGCGATTCAAGCGCCGACAACGACCCGCTGCTCCGAACTTTCATTCACCTCGGGCGTCGGTAACATTTAAATTATGAAAAGTGTTGTACTTTCAATTTCAATTCTATATCTGTACTTGAACCTATAAAAGATCTTTACGAATATAGAATTGCCCAACGTAAACGGTCAAGGATCGTGGGCCTTGGAGTAGGAGCCAACCGCGACTCTGAACCAAGTAAAAAGAACTTGTGTTAGCGATTGTTTTCATGTTTTCCGCTGCGTAATCACTCTACTTATCCGAAAAATTTTAAGATCGATATTCACCCCCCCTCTATCGATTTACTCCGATCCAACAGAAATCTTAATTAATTATTCTCAAGATAATTCAAATAATTCTGAAGATAATAATGAAACTTTAATTAATAATTCTCAAGATAATTCAAATAACTTTGAAGATAATTATGAATCTTTAATTAATTATTCTACTTATTTTAAATATAATGATACATTTAATTAGTAATTTTAAAAATTATTCTACTTGTTTTGAAGATAATGATACAACTTTTATTAATTCTGAATATAACTTTGAAGATGAGAAAGAATATGATTCTGAAGATGAAGATAAATTTATCAAAATTGAAGCTTTAATTAAAGGAGCTTATAAGAATTCAAATAAAATAGTAATCTTAAAATCAAAAGAAATAATAGATGAATCAGATTTTTTTGAATTAATGGAAATGATGCACTTAGACCCAAAATTATTTTTTAATTCTTAAATTCTTAAATCTTAATTAATCACAATCTCAAATTCTAATAATGATTTAATACTCAATTCTCAAATAAGCAGTGAGGAAGTTCAACCGACTAGCTTGTCTGTGCCCAGAGCTTGTTGGCACGGAAAGAGAAAGAGTCAGGATAATGCTCAAGATGTTAAGGCCTGAGATAGTGTTAAATGTGGCCAGCAGTGTTAATATGTCGCAGACTTCAGAAGAACTGATAAGTAGTGCTTTAATCACTGAGCATTTCTTAACAGTTACTTAAACAGAATAAAGGCCACCAGTATGCAATAGAAGTAAGAACCAACCCAGAGATCCCAGTGTAACCCGTAAAACTGGAAAGGGAACCCAAATAAAAGGAAGGAGTGGGATCAAAGGACTTCTAGGGGCTGAGAGCTGTGCCAATTCAGATTTCCAACCGAGAAATCTATGGTGATTTGGTAGTCCTTGAGATGAAGGATTACGATATCATTTTAGGGATAGATTTCTTGAGCAAGTACAGTGCCTCTATTGAATGTCTTAAAAGAAGAGTAAAGTTCACACCAGAAGCGGAACTTCCATTCGAGTGTGTCGGAGACCCAAAGAGAAAGACAAAAAGGTTTCTTTTTAACCTACAAGCTCACAAGATGTTAGATAATGGATGTTCTGATTATTTAGCACATATTGTAGATGCAAGGCAAAGAGAAGGACTGAAGAAAGAAGAAGTGCGCGTAGTCTGTGACTATCCGGAGGTGTTTCCTGAAGAGTTACCAGGACTCCCTCCCAATCGAGAAATTGAATTTGAAATTGAGTTGGCTCCAGGTACCAACCCGATTTCAAAGGCACCTTATCGTATAGCGTCAGCAGAACTGAAGGAGCTGCAAGAATAATTACAGGAGTTGCTCAACAAGGGTTTCATCCGCCCTAGTCATTCACCCTGGGGAGCTCCTGTGTTGTTCATCAAGAAGAAAGATGGATCTATGCGAATGTGCATAGATTATCAAGCCTTGAACAAGGTGACTATCAAGAATAGATATCCTTTGCCAAGGATAGATGATTTATTTAATCAATTGAAGGGGGCAACCATATTTTCCAAGATAGACTTGCGGTCAGGTTACCATGGAGAGTGATGTGCCGAGAACGGCTTTTCGAACACGGTATGGGCACTACGAGTTTGTGGTCAGGCCATTTGGAGTGACGAACTCCCCTGCAACATTCATGGATCTAATGAATCGAGTATTCAAGGAGTTCCTTGATAAGTTCGTCATAGTCTTCATTGATGATATCTTAGTTTATTCGAAGTCTCAAGAAGAACATGACAAACATCTGAGGGTAGTGTTGAAGACTTTATAGCAGCAGAAGTTATATGTCAAGTTTACAAAGTATGAATTCTGGCTTGACCAAGTGGCTTTCCTAGGCCATATCATTTCCAAGGAAGGAATCATGGTAGACCCAGCAAAGATTGAAGCAGTTAGTAATTGGGGTCGACCAAAGAATGCTAGTGAGATCAGAAGTTTTCTGGGTTTAGCAGGGTATTATAAACGATTAGTGGAGGACTTTTCCAAGATAGCGTCTCCACTAACATCCCTTACTAGAAAGAATAAGATGTAGGAGTGGATTGAAGATTGTGAACAAAGTTTTATTGAGCTGAAGAAAAGATTGACAAGTGCTATCATTCTTACAGTTTCAAAAAGCGATAGAAGTTTTGACATATATAGTGATGCCTCAAAACTGGGACTTGGAGCGGTACTCATGCAAGAAGGCAAGGTCATCGCTTACGCCTCCAGGCAACTCAAGGATTATGAAATGAACTACCCTACTCATGATCTTGAGTTAGCAGCAGTAGTCTTCGCCCTCAAAATGTGGAGACATTATCTGTACGGAATCCAGTGCAAGATTTACATAGACTACCAGAGTCTGAGATATTTCTTCACTCAGAAGGACCTAAATATGAGACAGCGACAGTGGTTGGAGTTAGTCAAAGATTATGACTATGAAATCCTCTACCACCCAGGAAAAGCAAATAAAGTGGTTGATTCGTTAAGTAGAAAGACTTGCGCAACCATGATGTCCCTGTCATCACTGTCACCACCACTGCAGAAAGAGATAGTAGATTATGGAGTTGAGATCATAGATGGACAACTATCAGTATTGACACTAGAGACAGCTCTGCTTGAGGATATACAGAAAAAGAAAGATCAAGATTCTGATATTCAAAAGATCAAGCAAGAGATGCAAGAAAGAGAAAGAAAATAGTTTAGAGTATCTGATAGTGGGATATTCTATTATAGAGACCGTCTGCGTGCCCCTAGCAGTGAGGACCTAAGAAAGAAGATTCTTGAGGAAGCCCATAGAACTCCCTACTCTATGCATCCTGGTTCTACCAAAATGTACCAGGATTTGAAAAGAAGATTTTGGTGGTCTGGAATGAAATGAGATGTAGCTAAGTATGTCAGTACCTGCCTAACGTGCCAAAGAGTGAAAGCAAAATACTAGAGGCTAGGAGGAGTCCTACAACCCATACTAATTCCGGAGTGGAAATGGGAAGGCATAGTCATGGACTTGATTGTTGGTCTACCCAAGACAACAAATGACTATGATGCTATCTGTTAGTAATATGAGAGAAGTGTCCTAAGGCAATCGCCTTATGATTGTAATCATTTACTTTAATAAATGAATATTCACTATTTGAGTATACATGTTCGTGTATTTGATTGAGATCTTAAACTCATTTACTGAATACCCGCAATACAATTCACAGCATGAGAGAATTTGTGATGAATTCACAACTAGTGATTATCTCTACATGTGCAATTGTGAAGTATTGAAATTATCCCTAGTCGATGAATTGATAAAAATGGACACTATCAATTCTGTGGAGACTAGCATGTGTTATTCTCTAATCAATTGATTCTCACTGGCTGGTGACATTGGGATGTCCGGAGATAAACATGAATGCTAGTTAAGGGAACTAGTTTATTGGAGTGACTAGCTGTAAAACTTCATATGGTGATCTACATATAGATATGTCAATGAAGTTCTTACTGCAGCTTAAGTGCGATGTTCCTTTGACTTGTGGTGTTCAAGTCATCTTGGTCATGAAGACTTATACTTTGACATCTTAAGCAAGCATCTCCAAGGAGGTGTGGACCCAGGATGATTGGGTATAAGCCGAAGTGCCCGAAGATGTTTGAACAGCCTACAAAGGATTCACCACTCCTTGCGAGGAGATGTATACCCAAAGCCTATCGTCGGATTGTTACTCGAAGTCTCTGGCCAGAGCATCACATGTTCCGAGTATGAATCTCTCAAAAACATGAGAGTAATTAGAATCCGTTGGACGAGAAAGACACTACTTGGGCTAGGTGTGACGTAGTCAACCTAGTGGGGACTGACACACATAGACCGTGTCCTGAACCAAGTGGGTATAAGATGGTGAAGGGAATGAGGCACGACTCATTAAAGCTGCTGAAGGGTTTCAGAATTATTTCTGAGGTCAACCGTTGATCTTTCGATTAATTGGGGGTCATGATGTACTACTAGGTGCCACTCATGATCATTCTATAATTAGTTGATTATAGACGGCCAACATAAATCGAAAGCCTATTTAGTCACACGCACTACGAGTAATCCGAGGGATTTAAAACGAGTTGAAAATTAGATTTTCCGATCAAGAGAGATAAGTCGAATCTGAATTTATCAGAGACGCATCTGAAGCTTAAAATGGCTAAGTCTTTTGAAGGCTTATTGGGCGAATTAAATGAGTTTAATTCGCAAGGAGACGGCTTGGATTTGGCTGGCCAAAGAGAGTCCCCACCCTCTTTGGTTTGGCCAGCCACAATAAAAGGGAGAACCAAGTTTTTGGTTTAAATTATAAAATAAATCGAGCGTGATTTGATTTATAAAATTATGGATAAAGAAATTTATATAAAGAAATTTATAGAAATTTATTCTTTTTTATGGAAATTAAAATGAACCATGGATTGGTTTATTTTATTTTATAAAATCAATTATGAATTGATTTTTTCATGATAAGAAAAATTTAAATAACAAATTTCTTGTAAAATTTTATTCCATAATAAAAGGGGAGACATAGTTGTTTTTATTATAAATTAAATTATAATAAAAACTTGGCATAACAGAATAATTCATAGAAAAATTTATAAGATAAATTTCTTATGAAAAATTTATTCCGTTAAAAGGAGACTTGGCGATAAAGAGACTACTATATAAAGGTGCACAGGCAAGACTTGGAAATTAATTCAAGAGATCAAGGATTCTTGCCTAGCCTCTCTTCCTCTCCTTCTCTCCCTCTCCCTCTTCTAGGGCTGGCTACCCTCTCCCTCTTCTAGGGCCGGCTGCCCTCACCTCCTTTGCCGTGAGCCACCTCCACCAAGAAGGTGCCGAAGAAGAAGAAGAAGCGGGTCGCGACTCCTTCCTTCCTTCCGGAATCTTGATTCCGTTTTTCCGTTTGGTGGTTAGTTTTCCATCTCTCTCTCTTGATATTCTTGTCGTGCCTTTGGAGAATCTAGTAGTTCTTGTCGGCACGAAACTCGTGGCTTTGCGAAGTCATCCCGAAGAAAACTCGGCGTGGACGTGAATAGAGGCGGAGCTTCCAAGGGACGTTACGGTTGGATCTCGTCCCTTTCTACGAGTTACGCGAGGTATTAAGTAAATTAGTTTACTTTCTGCAAAATTTTAAATGTATGATCATGTCTCCACAACATAAGGTTGCATGCTAGATACGTGGTTAAAATAATTTGAGAAATTATTTATGCTAATTCTTCCGCTACACGTAATTAAATTTTAAAATTACGAACCCGTATCCATGTCAACATGCACCCGGTTCCAACAGTGGTATCAGAGCCGGTTAGTGTTCGACATAATCATATAATTGTTTTGCGGAAAACTTTGTCATGATCTAAATTTTGGAAAAATTTTTTAATTATGGAAACTTTCCAATTATAATAAATTTTAGATTTAGGAATTTCAAAGTTTGGAAATCCTCATGAAATTTCGCAAACGTTTGAAATATCCTAGTTTCTGAAATTTTATGATAATTGTGAAAACTTCCCATTTTTGGAAACTTTCCATTTTTGGAAATTTTCTATTTTGGAAATTTTCTAATTTTGGAAATATGTAAGTTTTCTTTATACTAGAAACTTACAATTATTCTGTAAACCTATTATGAAATCTCGCAATTTTGAGCACTTTCTTTCTAGAAAATCTAGACAAATTTATGGATTATTAATTGACAATTAAATTCGAAATTGGTTTTAAATTATTAACAAAATTCTTTATTTTGGATTGAGCCTCAGAGAGCCGTCCAATTTAAAGTTAGTTGTTGTAATTTAATTTCCTATTTTGAATAAAATTGTCATGTTTAATTTGGTTACGCCTCGAGGAGCGGACCAAATTAGATTTATAACAAATTTATTTTTTTGGTATCTGAGCCTCGGGGAGCCATCCAAAGAAAATAATTTGTTGAAATTAATAGATCCATAAATAAAATATGTAATCAAATCTTGGAAATTTTGAGGTGATTCTCAAACGATAATTTCCTTATTTGATTTAAGAGGTGATGCTCTTACATATTGTTGTCTCCAAAATTAATTAGGAAAATAGTTTCCTATAGAGTTTTCTTAAATAAGATTTTCATGAAAATAATATGTGGTTGAATTAAGGGAATCTTTCTCTTAATTTAATAAGATTTGATTTAGAGAAATCAAAGTCTTAAACATATTATTTCCGAAATTGATTATGACAATTTAAGAAATTGTTTCCCAAAACAATTCCTTAAATAAAGTATGAAATTAGAATTAGGAAATCCGGTTCCTAATTCAATTAATAAGACTTGATAAATTAAGTCACATACATACTTTATTAAGGAAATCGTTAGTACATGACATAATTATATGTCATGAATGTGCTTAGAAAAGAAAGGATGAGACCCAAAACCCCTTACAAAATATTAAGGCCAACATCTTCCATTAATACGGTTAGAACCGGAGTTTTGTTTCTCGTTTGGGTTGATGGATACATCCATGCCCGGCTTGAACCTCAACATGTTCAAACCATGGAATTAGTTTATGATTAATATAGTTGGAGTCAGAGGTCAATCCTTAGTTTTGGTTGTTGGACACATCCAAGCCTGACTAAACGGTTGAATGAGCTCCAACCATATTAAAAATATTTCTTGATTAATGGGTCAGCCTTAAGCTTGGAGCATCGATTTGTTGTGTCACAGCCAAGGTCGATGTAAAGAGAGGTGCAGTTGGGTGCTATGTATATTGTTGCATACTTGTTAATGAGTTAACAACCCAATGATTTATGCAAACATTCAATTAGTTGATAGCATAAAGTGATAGTTACATATATGTGATATGTAATCGGTATAATTACCTACCTTCATAGCTAAGAATAACTTGATGGCCACAGCCATGGTTGTTCTTATCTATGGTTGGATATCAACCTATTGGAGATGTTCCTACGATCTCCCGAATTGATAAAAAGGGTTATTCAATTCGATAAATAAATAGGATTTAATTAATGTATGTTGATGCATTCTTTATCATTCTTCTCACATAAGCTCAATTTGTATTTCTAGGATAATCACTCGATCATGTCTTCTCTAAATTTGCGTTCCATTTTGGACACCAATAAGTTAACTAAGACCAAAAAGACTGAAAAGGCACCAAAAGGCACTTGCCATCATTGTGGCAAGGAGGGCCATTGGCGAAGAAACTGCAAGGTTTATCTTGAGTCCTTGAAGAGGAAGGCATCGGATGCCCCATCCTCTTCAGGTATCTTCGTTATTGAATGTCACTCTATTTCCTCGTACACCTGGGTACTGGATACTGGGTGTAGCTCACATATATGTAATGACATAAAGGGGCTAAGGAATAGAAGAAGACTCGTAAAGGGAGAAGCGAATTTGCAAGTTGGAAATGGAGCAAAGATTGTTGCTGTTGCCATCGGAACATATTTGCTAAAGCTCCCTACTGGACGTGTCTTAGAATTGGATAATTGTTATTTTGTTCCTTCATTAATAAAGAACATTGTATCTATTTCATGTTTGAATGAAAAGGGTCATCATTTAACTTTTAGTAACAATTGTTGTTACATAACTTTAAATGACGTTCTTTATGGGACTGGAACTTTGTGCAATGATATCTACACGTTAGATTTATCCGGTGACGTTTTCAATATCGATGTTAGCAACAAACGTGCTCGAATAGATAATCGAATAGACTCCTATAAGTGGCATTGTCGTCTTGTCCATGTAAGTAAGAAACGCATGACCAAATTACACCGATGTGGAATTCTGGAATCATTTGAACCCGGTTCATTTGATACATGCGAATCATGCTTAAAAGGCAAGATGGACAAATTACCCTTTTCCAGAAAAGGTAATCCGGTGGGAGAATTGCTTGGTCTAATACATACTGATGTATGTGGACCAATGTCAACTCTTGCACAAAGAGGCTATAGCTACTTCATTACCTTTATCGATGATCACTCACGATTCGGGTATGTGTTCTTGATGAACACAAATCTGAAGCTTTTGAGAAATTCAAAGAGTTCAGAAATGAAGTAGAGAAACAGCTTGGCAAAAGTATTAAGATACTTCGATCCGATCGGGGTGGTGAATACTTGAGTCAAGAGTTTCAAGATTATCTTAGGGACAATGGGATATTGTCTCAATGAACTCCGCCATATACACCACAGCATAATGGTGTATCTGAGAGGCGCAATCAAACCTTGATGGACATGGTTAGATCTATGATGAATCATGCAACTCTTCCAAAATCCTTTTGGGGTTATGCACTAAAGACAGCTGTTTACTTGCTAAACAGAGTCCCGACCAAGGTAGTCTCTACTACTCCATATGAGATGTGGAATAGTAAGAAACCTCACTTAACTCACCTTAAGATATGGGGTTGTCCTGCTTATGTGAAGCGAACTGTATCAGACAAATTGGATGCTAAGTCTGATAAATGTCTATTTATTGGATACCCTAAGGAAACAAAGGGTTACCAATTCTATCATCCCTTGGAACAAAAGGTGTTTGTTTCAAGGCATGTTGTATTTCTGGAAAAAGAATTTCTTTTACAAGAAAACAGTGGGAGTGACATTGAACTTGATGAAGTTCAAGAAACTCCAATAGACATTACAGAGACACCTAGTCTAGACCCACAACCAATAACTCATAATGATGAGCTATCAGTTGAACCTAAAACAACACCACCTCTTCGTAGGTTTGATAGGACACGCAATATTCCAGAGAGATACGGATTTCTCATAAGTGAATCGAACGACGTGTTACTCATAAGCGATGACGAACCTATCAGTTATGAAGATGTTCTGAAAAGTTCAGAAAGGGACAAATGGCTTGAAGCCATGAAGTCGGAAATGGATTCCATGTACGAAAATCAAGTATGGGACTTGGTTAACCCACCTGAAGGGATTAAGCCCATAGGGTGCAAGTGGGTTTTCAAGAAGAAAACCAACATGGAAGGTAATTATGCTTAAATCCATTCGGATGCTCCTAGCCATAGCATCTCATTATGATTATGAGATATGACAAATGGATGTGAAAACAGCTTTCCTTAATGGAAACCTGCTTGAGGATGTATACATGATACAACCTGAAGGTTTCACATCGGTTGATAAAACCAAAGTATGCAAGCTTCGACGATCCATATATGGACTGAAGCAAGCATCCAGGAGCTGGAACATCCATTTTGATGAGACAATCAAAGAGTTTGATTTCTCACAAAATCCTGACGAACCTTGTATGTACAAGAAGGTTAGTGGGAGTGCAGTCATATTCCTAGTATTATATGTCGATGACATATTACTTATTGGAAACGATATATCAGTCTTACAGTCAGTTAAAATTTGGTTGTCCAAAACTTTCTCCATGAAAGACCTGGGAGAAGTAACCTATATCCTTGGGATTAGAATCTATAGAGATAGATCAAAACGGTTGCTTGGTCTTTCGCAGTCTACATATATAGACCGAGTGCTTAAAAGGTTTAACATGTCAGAATCCAAGAAAGGCTACCTTCCCATCAGGCATGGGATCAACCTTTCAAAGTCTATGTGTCCGCGCACAGAAGACAAGAGGATTTGCATGAATAAGATTCCTTATGCATCCGCGATAGGATCTATCATGTATGCTATATTATGTACTAGGCCCGATGTATCGTATGCTCTGAGCGTCATGAGCAGATACTAGTCTAATCCAGGAATGGATCATTGGGCGGCTGTCAAGACAATCCTTAAGTACTTAAGAAGAACTAAGGATGCGTTCCTAATATATGGAGAAGGAGATATGGTAATACGTGGGTATACAGATGCCAATTTTCAGACAGATAAGGATGACTCCAAATCTCAGTCTGGATACGTATTTACTTTGAATGGAGGCGCAATAAGTTGGAAGAGTTCCAAGCAAGACACTGTAGCGAATTCTACCACGGAAGCGGAATATATTGCGGCTTCGGAAGCAACAAAAGAAGCAGTCTGGATCAATTAGTTTGTCTTAGAACTTGGTGTGGTTCCAACCATTGATGAAGCAGTGCCGGTTTACTGCGACAACAATGGAGCTATTGCACAAGCAAAGGAACCAAGGTCTCATCAGCGATCCAAACATGTGCTTCGCCGCTATCATTTGATCAGAGAGATTATAAGTAGGAATGATATACAAATTGAGAAAATTACCACTGAAAGGAATTTAGCGGATCCTTTAACTAAGGCCTTGCCTCAAAGCAAGTTTGAGGGTCATGTTAGAGCCTATGATATTGGATACCGTAGCGATTGACATTAGGCCAAGTGGGAGTTTGTTAGTAATATGAGAGAAGTGTCCTAAGGCAATCGCCTTATAATTGTAATCATTTACTTTAATAAATGAATATTCACTATTTGAGTATACATGTTCGTGTATTTGATTGAGATCTTAAACTCATTTACTGAATGTCCGCAATACAATTCACAGCATGAGAGAATTTGTGATGAATTCACAACTAGTGATTATCTCTACATGTGCAATTGTGAAGTATTGAAATTATCCCTAGTCGATGAATTGATAAAAACGGACACTATCAATTCTGTGGAGACTAGCATGGGTTATTCTCTAATCAGCTGATTCTCACTGGCTGGTGACATTGGGATGTCCGGAGATAAACATGAATGCTAGTTAAGGGAACTAGTTCATTGGAGTGACTAGCTATAAAACTTCATATGGTGATCTACATATAGATATGTCAATGAAGTTCTTACTGCAGCTTAAGTGCGATGTTCCTTTGACTTGCGGTGTTCAAGTCATCTTGGTCATGAAGACTTATACTTTGACATCTTAAGCAAGCATCTCCAAGGAGGTGTGGACCTAGGATGATTGGGTATAAGCCGAAGTGCCCGAAGATGTTTGAACAGCCTACAAAGGATTCACCACTCCTTGCGAGGAGATGTATACCCAAGGCCTATCGTCGGATTGTTACTCGAAGTCTCTGGCCAGAGCATCACATGTTCCGAGTATGAATCTCTCAAAAACATGAGAGTAATTAGAATCCGTTGGATGAGAAAGACACTACATGGGCTAGGTGTGACATAGTTAGCCTAGTGGGGACTGACACACATAGACCGTGTCCTGAACCAAGTGGGTATAAGATGGTGAAGGGAATGAGGCACGACTCATTAAAGCTGCTGAAGGGTTTCAGAATTATTTCTGAGGTCAACCGTTGATCTTTCGATTAATTGGGGGTCATGATGTATTACTAGGTGTCACTCATGATCGTTCTATAATTAGTTGACTATAGATGGCCAACATAAATCGAAAGCATATTTAGTCACACGCACGATGAGTAATCCGAGGGATTTAAAACGAGTTGAAAATTGGATTTTTCGATCAAGAGAGATAAGTCGAATCTGAATTTATCAGAGACGCATCGGAAGCTTAAAATGGCTAAGTCTTTTGAAGGCTTATTGGGCGAATTAAATGAGTTTAATTCGCAAGGAGACGGCTTGGATTTGGCTGGCCAAAGAGAGTCCCCACCCTCTTTGGTTTAGCCGGCCACAATAAAAGGGAGAACCAAGTTTTTGGTTTAAATTATAAAATCAATCGAGCGCGATTTGTTTTATTAAATTATGGATAAAGAAATTTATATAAAGAAATTTATAGAAATTTATTCTTTTTTATGGAAATTAAAATGAACCATGGATTGATTATTTTATTTTATAAAATCAATTATGAATTGATTTTTCCATGATAAGAAAATTTATATAACAAATTTCTTGTAAAATTTTATTTCATAATTAAAGGGGAGACATGGTTGTTTTTATTATAAATTAAATTATAATAAAAACTTGGCATAACGGAATAATTCATAGAAAAATTTATAAGATAAATTTCTTATGAAAAATTTATTCCGTGAAAAGGAGACTTGGCGATAAAGAGGCTACTATATAAAGGTGCAAAGACAAGGCTTGGAAATTAATTCAAGAGATCAAGGATTCTTGCCTAGCCTTTCTTCCTCTCCTTCTCTCCCTCTCCCTCTTCTAGGGCCGGCTACCCTCTCCCTCTTCTAGGGCCGGCTGCCCTCACCTCCTTTGCCGTGAGCCACCTCCACCAAGAAGGTGCCGATGAAGAAGAATAAGCGGGTCGCGACTCCTTCCTTCCTTCCGGAATCTTGATTCCGTTTTTCCGTTTGGTGGTTAGTTTTCCATCTCTCTCTCTTGATATTCTTGTCGTGCCTTTGGAGAATCTAGTAGTTCTTGTCGGCACGAAACTCGTGGCTTTGCGAAGTCATCCCGAAGAAAACTCGGCGTGGACGCGAATAGAGGCGGAGCTTCTAAGGGACGCTACGGTTGGATCTCGTCCCTTTCTACGAGTTACGCGAGGTATTAAGTAAATTAGTTTACTTTCTGTTAAATTTTAAATGTATGATCATGTCTCCACTATTAGTGATATGAGAGAAGTGTCCTAAGGCAATCGCCTTATGATTGTAAAACATTTATATTAATAAATGATAATTCACTATTTGAGTATACATGCTTGTGTATTTGATTGGGATCTTAAACTCATCTACTGAATGTCCGCAATACAACTCACAGCATAAGAGAATTTGTGATGAGATCACAACTAGTGATTATCTCTAAATGCGCAAATGTGAAGTATTGAAAATATCCCTAGTCGATGAATTGATAAAAACGGACACTATCAATTCTGTTGAGACTAGCATGGGTTATTCTCTAATCAGCTGATTCTCACTGGCTGGTGACATTGGGATGTCCGGAGATAAACATGGATGCTAGTTAAGGGAACTAGTTCATTGGAGTGACTAGCTGTAAGACTTCATATGGGAATCTACATGTAGATATGTCAATGAAGATCTTACTGCGGCTTAAGTGCGATGTTCCTTTGACTTGCGGTGTTCAAGTCATCTTGGTCATGGAGACTTATACTTTGACATCTTAAGCAAGCATCTCCAAGGAGGTGTGGACCCAGGATGATCGGGTATAAGCCGAAGTGCCCGAAGATGTTTGAACAGCCTACAAAGGATTCACCACTCCTTGCGAGGAGATGTATACCCAGGCCTATCGTCGGATTGTTACTCAAAGCCTCTGGCCAGAGCATATCATGTTTAGAGTGAGAGTCTCTAAAATACATGAGAGTAATTAGAAATCCAAAGGACGAATAAGACATTACTTGGGCTAGGTGTGACGTAGTCAGCCTAGTGGGGACTGACACCATAGACCGTGTCCTGAACCAAGTGGGTATAAGGTGGTGAAGGGAATGGGGCACGATTCATTAGAGCTGCTGAAGGGTTTCAGAATAATTTCTTCTGAGGTCAAACCGTTGATCTTTCGATTAATTGGGGATCATGATGTACTACTAGGTGCCACTCATGATCGTTCTATAATTTGTTGATTATAGACGGCCAACATAAATCGAAAGCCTATTTAGTCACACGCACTACGAGTAATCCGAGGGATTTAAAACGAGTTGAAAATTGGATTTTCCGATCAAGAGAAATAAGTCGAATCTGAGTTAGTCAGAGGCGCAATGGAAGCTAAAAATGGCTAAGTCTTTTGAAGGCTTTTTGGGCGAATTAAATGAGTTTAATTCGCGGCGGTTCGGGTTGGTTTTGGCCGGCCAAAGAGGGTGTTAAACCCTCTTTGGTGGCCGGCCAAATAGAGGAGAATAAACCAATTTAATTGGTTTAATTAATTAAATAAATCTAGTACGATTTATTTTATAAATTATGGATAAATAAATTTATATAAAGAAATTTATATAAATAAAATTTATAGAAATTTATTCTTTTATGGAAGATTAAAATAATCCATGAATTGGATTTATTTTAATTTTATAAAATCAATTATGAATTGATTTTTCCATAATAAGAAAGTTTATAAATTTCTTATAAAATTTATTCTATAATTTAAAGAGAAGAAGAATTAGTTTTTATTATAAATTAGTTTATAATAAAGACTTGGTTTAAACGGAATTAATTCATAAGAATTTATAGGATAAATTTCTTATGATAAATAATTAGTTTTATTATAAAGTTAGTTATAATAAAATTCATAAGAGAATTTATAGGATAAATCTCTTATGATAACTAATTTGTTTTATTATAAATTGTTTATAATAAGACTAGGCTTAAAAGGAATAAGCAATAAGAAAATTTATAAGATAAATTTCTTATAACTAATTCCGTTAATTCGGTTTAAAGGGAGACTTAGCAAAGGAGTTGCTACTATATAAAGGAACCAAAGGCTAGCCCTTAATCCCAACGAAAATAATTAAGAGATTAATTATTTCTCTCTCTCTTTCTCTTCTCTTCTCTCCTCCTCTTCTTCTCCTTCACATTAGGGCCGGCGCCCCATCCTTGTGGATTAGGGCCGGCACACACAACCATCACCCAAGGGAGTTGGCGTGAGCTTTCAAGGAGAAGGAGAACCCGAACACGAAGAAGAAGAAGCGGATAGCGACTCCTCTCTTCTCGGAATTCGATTCCGTTACTTCGTTGGTTAGTTTTCCTAATTTTTCTCTTGTCCTTCTAGTTGTGCCTTCCGAGAATCTAGTAGTTCTCGTCGGCACAAAACTCGTGACTTTGCGAAGTCATCCCGAAGAGAACTCGGCGTGGACGCGAATAGAGGCGAAGCTTCCAAGGGACGCTACGGTTGGATCTCATCCCTTTCTTCGAGTTACGCAAGGTACAAAAGTAAATTAGTTTACTTTTTCGCAAACTTTTATTTCATGATTATGTCGATACACTATAAGGTTGCATGCTAGATACGAAGTTAAAATAATTTAGGAAATTATTTTATGCAAAATCTTCCGCTGCACGTAAAAATTTTAAATTTTACGAACTCGTATCCTTGTCGACATGCACCCGGTCTCAACATCCACAACATAAGGTTGCATGCTAGATACGTGGTTAAAATAATTTGAGACATTATTTATGCTAAGCCTTCCGCTGCACGTAATTAAATTTTAAAATTACGAACCCGTATCCATGTCAACATGCACCCGGTTCCAACACTATCTGCGTAGTTGTAGACAGATTGACCAAGTCTGCCCATTTCTTGGCAATCAAAGTGTCCTACTCCATAGAAAGACTAACCCAGTTATATGTTCAGGAAGTGATCCGACTGCATGGAGTTCCGAAAACCATTATCTCTGATAGAGATGGTCGTTTCACTTCGTATTTTTGGGAATGTGTACAGATAGCACTTGGCACCAAACTGATGTTTAACACATCTTTTCATCCTCAGACTAATGGGTAGACAGAAAGAGTAAATCAACTTTTAGAAGATATGCTCAGAGCTTGTGCATTAGATTTCAAGGGCAGTTGGTGCAAGTACTTATGTTTAGCTGAGTTCGCCTACAATAACAGTTACCAAGCTACTATTGGTATGACGCCTTATGAAGCTCTTTATGGTAGGAGGTGCAGATCTCCTATCTATTGGTATGAAGGCAGTGAGAAGAGAGAAATGGGGTTTCAGACTGATCTTATTGAGGATACTACAGAAGCTATAAAGAGCATTTGCCAAAGAATAGAAACTGCTCAGAGTAGGCAGAAGAGTTATGCCGATGTGCGGCGCAGACAACTAGAGTTCGAAGTTGGGGATACAGTTTTTCTCAAAGTAACCCCCATGAAAGGAGTAATGAGATTTGGTATGAAAGATAAGCTAAGTCCTCATTATATAGGACCCTACCTAGTAACGAAAAGAGTTGGTAAGGTAACTTATGAGTTAGAGCTACCTCCAGAGATGTCAGCTATTCACAATGTGTTCCATGTCTCAATGCTAAAAAAATATGTTCCCGATGCCAACCAAGTAATTGAGCCATAGACGGTACAAGTTCAAAAAGATCTCAGTTATGAAAGTCGACCTATTTAGATAATAGATCGAGCAGTCAAGAAACTGAGAAACAAAAAGGTACCCTTAGTGAAGGTTCTATGGCTAAACCAGAAGCATGAAGAGGCAACTTGGGAAACAAAAGATATCATGAGGCAAAAGTATCCAAAGTTATTCTAAGTTCGAGGACGAACATTCCATAAGGTAGGGAGGATTGTAACACCTAAATTTTTTAGAATTTTTCCAAAATAAACAAAAGGAAACTAAAAATTTCTTTTAAAGGGGTCGGAGTAAGGACACGAACCCGTGACCTGCGATAAGGGTTGATTTCGAGTTTCCAGTCGGGTTAGTAATGTTAGGATCGATTCGGTACGCTAGAGGGGGGGGGGGTGAATAGCATTTTTTGGCTTCTTCTTCCTACGTTGTTAGTTGCGCAAGCGGAAATACAATAAAACACTAAACTAACAACAAGAACAACGCTAACAAACCAGATTTTACTTGATATCCACCCGGACGGGTGACTAATCCAAGAATCCATCGGTGGATCATTCCCCGGATAACCTCCGGCTAGCTCTTATCGCTCCTTGTCGGTGGAGAAACCTCGCCACAGCACCAAGCACACTCTGAGCACAAAGAGACTACTAACAAGCCTTAACCAATCTTGTTTCATCAAGAAAAGAAAGTATGAAACGAGCTCCTTTAAATAGAGCTCGAGTCATTTCAAGGCGCTACCAGTCGACTGTTCCCACTCAGATTCGACCGTTACAGTACAATGTTCGAATCTGTCAGCCTGTTCCAGCCGGCACCAGTCGACTGGACATGGGGCAGTCGCCTGGTCCGAACCTAAGCCTAGGGTTACACTCTCGAGTACATTTCACTCCGCACTCGAACCCTCCCGGCTTATCCCCTGAGTACAAACACTCATACTCAGACCCTCACAACTCAGTTGACTCTTCACCAGCAGCCTCGACTGTTGCCTTCACGCCCTCTTCATTTTCGACCCTCGTCCCTCGGATGCGCACGCAAGCCTCCAGCTTGCCTCCATGCCACCCTTCACGTACGCCTCAAAGTCCGCGTCCCTCGGCTCATCGTCCCTGCTATCCATGGTCCCTCGGATGCACACACAAGCCTCCAGCTTGCCTCCATGCCATCCTTCACCTGAAGACATCAACCAAGTCCACGTGTACCTGTACGCCTGCACACTCATGCACACATTTTAGCCCAACAACAAATCCTAACTTAACCATATTGACCACACACATCAAAATCCTATGATCCTCCAGATCATATCATGGCTGATTGCCCCAACAATCCCCCCTTTTTGATGTGTGACAATATGTTAAGTTAGGTAAACATAACAACAATAGCAAAAAAACACTAGCAATAGCAATTGAAAAACAAAGCATAACAAACATGAGGCAACCTCCCCCTTAACCTATGCTTTCTCCCATTTTTCAATTCTCATTGCCAACACCAAGTTAAGTTCTACCCAACTTAACTTCACAAGCAACAACAACACGTTGAGTTATACCCAACTAAACTCCCAAGTGTCATAAGCCAACCACAGTTAAGTTTCAACCCAAACCTAACTTAACACCCAAGTTCTCCCCCTTTGACACCATCAAAAAAATTGCCCCAAGCAATCCTAACCCTGGTGCCAAATAGAACTTACCAGATTTCTGAAAACCCCCTCAGAAATCACCAAATAACATTCTGTCCTAACTACCAGTCGGCTGCCCCCAGGGCAATCAACTGATACGTCATTTTCTGATTTTCCAGCCGAATTTCAGAAACACGTATAAAATTCCAGAAAATCCGGAAAAATGTGAAATTTTGCAAGCACATTTGTTAGAGTATATCCTACCCTAGAAAAATATATTTTCATGAAAAACACCAAACGTGCTTGACTTTTGGTACAACCCTAAAAATCCTTAAAAATTGACACTTTTGTATCAACTTTGAATTCCATATATGTTTCCTTATGTTTGCCAATTCCATTCACCTTAGTTTTACATATAGAATGGTTCTTAAACCTCCCTTTTTCATATAGATATTTTTTATTTTGCCAAAGCTCCCCTCTTTATCTCTTAACCCTAGATGATCATGAAAAATCCTTTCTCATGCCCTTATCTATAGAAACCTTGTTCATTCAATACAATCAATAAATTTAGGCAAAGCAATCAATATGAAATTTCAAAACACATCATGAAAGCATAGATAAACATCTTAACTTAAAAACCATAGTGTATTATCAATACAATTTACTAGTTTCAAACAATACTCAATTCATGTATCATAACATAAAACCAATACTCAAATCATCTATCAAAACATAAAACCAATACTCAAATCATGTATCAAAGCATAGATAAAATAATGCAAGCCAAAATCAACTCATGACATAAAAACCCATAACATATCATAAACAGAAATGTATCATACATGATGCTAGAAACAAAGATAAGACAGGAGCATAATAGTATCACAAGGGTCGTAGCCCTAAAGTCACCAAAATAATACAATTCTAGAATAGGGAGTGTTTGAGAGATATAAGAATACATCAAATAAAAACACTCTCAACACTAAAGTCACCAAAGCGCATCTACATCATATCGTCATCGTCTAGAGGAGGAGGAGGAGGAGGTGGGGCCTGATAAGTCAGATGGAGCTGCCGGAGCATCTCGTACATCATGTCCTGCTGGCTCCCGAATCCCTGGCAAAACTCCGTGAGACCATGCACCTCCGCAAGGATCGCCGTCTGGGTCTGCTCAAATCCATGGATCTCCTCTCGAATGTCGTGAACGTCCTCCTGGAGCCCGTGAACATCTGATCGAAGCTGAGTAAACTCCACACGTGTAACCATCTCAGCGGGCGCCTCCTCAGAGCTGGAGGACTCTGGACGCTGCCTCCACACAAACACCCCTGCCGACACTCTATGCCTGCCAAGGACAGCTGGCGTGTGCCAATCTGGTCGTAGTCCTTGGACAGGTGTTTGACTTGACCGCTAGTCACACGGATACCAAATCGTAACTGGAAAAACTCAGTCAAGACGTGACAGAAGGGCATATATATTTTCCCATTAACTGTAACGGCCCACCTTCTGGTACTAAGCTTTAAGGCGGATCGCTACTAACTAACTGACTAATTAATGATTTCTGATCCTTGTTTTTCTGGGTGCTAAAGTCAGTGGGAGAATTTAAAAAAATATATATATCTTTTTGCTATGTACTGAACTAACAATTCATAACTCAAGAATGCTGTGGTAAATCATAATATGTTGGAAGTACTACCCAGTGGAAACAAAAATAAAAACTTTAATTTTATTAGCTTGGCCAGGATTCGATCCCCCAACCCCTGCATTGCATGACTAAAGCACTAACCAGCGGCTCTACACCACTTTTGTTTACACAGCACCAGTCGACTGCTATATATGCCAGTCGACTGGTCGGGCCACAGAATGTTTTTGTGCCCGACACCAGTCGATTGGTGTTTTCCCAGTCGACTGGTAGTTCTGAGAACCCTGATTTCAAAGTTTCAGAATGTTCCAAAGTCGACCTACTCCGTACCAAATGCTCCATAAATTCATATTTAAGCTTCCTAACAGGTCTACAATGATTCTAGGGCATTTGATACATGTTTTTGGAGGGTTTCTAGCAGGAATAGCAACTTAGAAATCATAAAAGCGACATGTAGAAGCATAAACATGGATGTGCCAAGTTTGTATCAACTTCTTATTGTAACTATTCATTTCCCATATCTAAAAGCATCCTTAGCTACTACATGTCATTCTATATGGTGCATTAATCTTAGAACAAGCATATCCTAAGAATTTAGCATGTAAATCAGAAGTATCAAGTTCCTACTCCCAAAGCTTAAGCATGGATCTAAATTACCATGTCACAAGTATTAACCCATGACCTTCAACATTCACCAAACAAATATTAAAACTTGTAAATAAACTACCTTAAGTATGCTAGGCACCACAAATAACCAGTCCAATCAAGTTCATACATGGTTCACGTAACCTATTGCGGAACAACTAAAAGAAGCATAATAAAGACTATTTCTATGCTTTGCAAGTTCCGAAGACTTTTATTCCAACTCCACCGCCACACCCACTTTGCATCAAGCCCGCCGCCTCCGCTACTAGTGCTTTCCTTTACCTGTATCTGCAGTATAAAGAAATGCAAACTAATAAGCATAAAGCTTAGTAAGTACCATCTAGCCTCACAAAACTATAAAATCTCAGGTTATGCTTTTCAAAACATGCCATACTAATACACGCTCGTGTTCATAAATAATCATGCTATGCTCATGCTAAAATACATGTAATGAAATGTCATGGCATATAACTGGCACCTGGCCTATGCTGAACTGAAGCTGGAAACTAAGCTATAGCATGACATACATATCTGAACCGGAACTGAAACTAACTAACATAAAACCAATTATTAAATTCACCACATGCTAAAAATGAATTTCTGGAAACTATATACATATAGTAGGTGAAAATAATAATCAACTGCTGTGGGCCCGACAATGTACCAGCTGTGCGCGCATCCCTAATAAATCCGAGGTAGCAAATCCCGAATCCATTAGGGTTCTACTAGGTTATCTGAACCTAGGGACAACTAAGGAGTCCATCCCATACTAGGTTATCTGAACCTAGGGGCAACTTGGAGCCCATCCCTGGACCGAAGTTCGGTACAATGCCAACTGAAAATAAAATAGTTCTTTGATACTTTTCTTTTTTTTTTTCTTCTGATTCTTGCTTTTATTAGGTTATCTAAACCTAGGGGCAACTAGGAGCCCATAACGTTGGACCTTAGTCCCAATTATAAACTGAAACAAGAATTTCTATTCTGTAATGCTTTCTATAGCATTAACTAAACTGAAAAATTTAACAAACACCTAACGTGCTCCTTGACCCAAACTGAAGGGTAATACAATATGCTTGTTCATAATTTACGATTTCTAATCGTAGAACATACATATAAGGAAATAAAGCATACGAAAAATCAACCGAAACTACTTATACTGCAGGTGAGGGGTACTTACTTCCTACGCTAGGTTTTCTTACGAATATAATATGAAATATCCGAGGGAACGTCGAACTTCGACGTTCTTCTTGCTCCTTGGCGTGCCCTCCTTCTTGAATCCGCCCAACACAAGCCCTTGGACCTCCTCTTTGGTTTTGCCGTGAGTGAGGGAGAGAGAGAGAGACTCGGAAGAGGGAGGGGAAGAAAATCGCCGAGAGAGAGTGGGTGTCGGCAATGAGAGAATATGAGGAAAAGAATGAATATAAAAACCCTAAGTTTCCCTTTTATACTTATGGAAAAATTTAACTAAATTTACCTTATTTATCCGTCCCTCTATTCTATTTCAACGAAAATAGATTAGCCCCCTTGGTAAGTCTATTCTCTTCTTATGGTACAGGTCCAGGGTTCAAACCCCACTTAAATCTTTTTACTGCGCATTCTATTTTTATTCATTTTTGCCTTATTTGTCCATGGAAAAATTCTATAAAAATATCCATAAATTTAGAATTAATTCTAGGATATTTCTAAAATTAGGTTTGAGAATTTTCGGGCGTTACATTAACACTATGGGAAAAATGACAGATGGAGGTGAACACATGTAGGGAGACGTCAATATCCAACCTCGTCTCTAGGGCATACATCATCACTAGATGAGACAGTCGGATCCTAGCCCTTCCCTTGGTGACGATGGGTAGAAGACACTCTAAAACAATCTTATATAACACATGACTGAAGGGACTCATAGGTTTTGCATCAAAGATGCGCTCTAACTCATGCTGATGTCTCCTAAAATAATGCATATGAATTTGATCGATGGAGACATCTGGAAACTCAAGAGGCTCAACAACAGTAGGGAAATAAGTGTTCACATTATTTGACACCCTACACTCCAAAAAACTAGCCAAACCCATGGCGGAGAAAGGAATGGGTACTCCAGCTACCCTTGACTCATAAAGGTTATTTTCAGAGTCAACGCAAGTCAAGTTTGCATAAAACTCTTTGTATAGGTCAATGTTAATGTCGTGTTGGCAATAAACTTGTTGTTCTATCCCAAAGTGGATAATCATCTCGGCTATTTTTGGAGATTTTTCTTGGAAGAAGGTTCTATTCAGATACCAACAACTCATTGGCACAAATTCATTTTCCTCAAATCTTTTCTTACACTCTAATGACCTAAACCTAGACTCTCCCGGGTCTTATCGACCTTGGTGGGATGAACCCTCACCCCTTGGTCTCTTAGAAACATCCCTAATATCCAATACCCAAACACATGTAAACCAAACCATCCCACAAAGGAAAAAAACAAGGAAAACATGAAACAATAGACACATTAGTCCCAAATCATAGTTTAAATGAACAAAATCAACTGGAAACACCGTTACATCTTTGCTAATCGCTTCATGATGATGGTTTGAAACTCTAGACTTGAGAGGGGAAGTTTTACAAGCCCTAGATCATAGATCGGGGTTAGAGAAGGCTTAGGGAAGAGCTTTAGAGCTCGGGGGAGGCTTAGAATGAGAGAGGAGTCGGGAGGAGGAAGAAATCGCCAGAGGTGGTATGCCAAAACCCAAGGTTTGGCCACCCCCACATGACCCGAGCCTTTTAAAGTCACGCGGACCAGTCGACTGCCCCTGGGGCAGTCGACTGGGAAAGTCCATAGAATGTTTCTTACTCTAGGACTAGTCGACTGCCCCTGGTCAGTCGACTGGTAAAACACTCAGAATCTTTCTCACTCTAGACCAGTCGACTGCCACGAGGGCAGTCGACTGATATTGAAAACTCAGTTTTCCAGTCCTAATTTCAGAAATGTCTAACTAATTCCATAAATTTCCAAAAAATTTGAAATTTCGTGGAGAGATTTGTGGATCCTATGTTTACATGGAAAAAATATGTTTTCAAATAAATTCACTTCAAATCCCAAGATTTGTACAAATTTCAAACCTATCCAAATTAAGTCATTTAAACTCAACTAGAAGTTCTAATTTGGACCTCTTCTTGATGCTTCCTCCCATACTTATTCATACTACACTAATAGCATCAAGTTATATGGTATTTTCAAATTAAAACCAATTCCTCTCAATTATAATCTCATTTTCAATCTTTTTGTCCATAACTCTCCCTTTAGTGTGTCAATTCTCTAGGATTAAAGCTAACCTTAGCCTTTTAAGCTCTTTGGCACACTTCATAGCTCATCTAGTTTCCTAGGAGAAAACCACCTGAGATCCATTGACCATGGATCCCATTTTAGCTTCTAGAGCTCTTTCTTGAGCTCCTAGCCCTAGTTACCTCCCTAGGTAACTCATCTACAAATGCAAGCCAACACCGGTGCTCTTCCGGTGCTTCTTGACCTTCCACTACTACTATCTTAACCCTATAGGCCTTTTTCTTGGTCAATTCCTTTTCTTTTCCTTTAAATGACTTTTCTTTGCCATTTTTGATCTTTTCTCTACCATAAACATAAGGCATCCTTGAATATACCATTTTACTACCATTTGCCCTCCTAGGGTGGTAGCCTAGACCCGACCTACCATTCCTAAGAGGTTGATATCTTTGCATCATGCTTGACCCCTTGGACCCTCTAATGACTCTATCTAGGTTTTTCTCTATCTTATCAAGTTTTGCTCTCAAAACTTGATTTTCCTTTTCTAACTTCCTAACCTTAGAATTATCATTAAACCTAACTTGATCATTCCTAGGTCTACCCATTTTTCTAGGCATATGTCTCCCTTTCTTAGGGTTTATGCCTTGGTCCTTAGTCCAAGAATTCCTAGATTTGTCATGAAACATAGAATTTTTGGTGTTTTGGCATGCAATAATGTTTCTATTCCTATCATAATATTTAATGCCAAAATTGCATCTAGGCAAGCAATCATTTACATTTCTAGCATTCATGGAAAGATTTTGAGCATAAATAGAGTTAGGGATTACCTCCCTTACCCTTGGGGCTCCCCCTTATTGTGAGCTCCTCTTCCTTTCTTCTTTCTCCCATCTCCTAAGATGCTCCATCTTCTTAAGCTCTTTACTTCTTGGACATTTTGTATGATAATGCCCTAACTCCCCGCATGTGAAGCATCGAATTTTCCTTCTTTTATTTTGAGCCTCCTCATTCCTACAACCCATATTAGAATTTAATTGAATGGACTTGTGATTAGGAATTACCTCCTTTTTACCTAGTGGGCACTTATCCTTATAGTGCCCCTTTTTGTTGCAACCAAAGCATATGATATGCTCCTTTGACTTTGCTTTGGCGGAGGTTGGAGCTTTCTCTTGCTCTTGTGTGGATGAGGGTCTCTCCTCCCCCTCAACCCTTGATGTTGATACTTCTTCTTCTTCTTCAGATGAGGTGGATGCTCTTTCACTTAGTCCTTCCTCCTCACTTGATGATATGATCAATTCTTCTTCCTCTTGATCTTCTTTGTCACTAGAAATTCATTCTTCGAGCTCTTCCACTTTTTGAGTTGGTGTAGGGTTCTCATGACACTTTTTCAAGTTGTTCCACAACTCATAAGCATTTTTATATGCCCCTACATCACTCAATACATTGTTAGGCAAAAGATTTACTAAAATACTAATTACCTTTTCATTTGCTTTTGATTGATCTTATTGTTCTTGATTCCAATATCTAGGCCTAAGCCTCTTCTCGTGCTTATCCTTTGGAATCTCGAATGGATCTTCTACGATTATCCTACACGCCCAATCCATGCTAAGCCAAGTCTCCATCCTTGATTTCCAATAGCTGAAATCCTCATGGTCGTAGGGCGGTGGAGTGTAGATATCTTCACCCAACTTGTCTTCCATTATTTTCTCCTCTAGTGTGTGCTCCCTCGGCGGTTAGTCCAATTGAGAGCGATCCTTCGCTCTGATACCAATTGTTAGGATCGATTCGGTATACTAGAGGGGTGAATAGCATTTTACGGCTTCTTCTTCCTACATTTTTAGTTGCGCAAGCGGAAATACAATAAAACAATAAACTAACAATAAGAACAACGCTAACAAACCAGATTTTACTTGGTATCCACCCCGGACGGGTGACTAATCCAAGAATCCATCGGTGGATCACTCCCCGGATAACCTCCGGCTAGCTCTTGTAGCTCCTTGTGGGTGGAGAAACCTCGCCACAGCACCAAGCACACTCTGAGCACAAAGAGACTACTAACAAGCCTTAACCAAGCTTGTTTCATCAAGAAAAGAAAGCATGAAATGAGCTCCTTTAAATAGAGCTCGAGTCATTTCAAGGCGCTACCAGTCGACTGCCCCTAGGGCAGTCGACTGGTCTCACTCAGATTCAACTGTTACAGTACAACATTCGAATCTGGCAGCCTGTTCTAGCCGGCACCAGTCGACTGGACATGGGGTAGTCGCCTGGTCCGAACCTAAGCCTAGGGTTACACTCTCAAGTACATTTCACTCCGCACTCGAACCCTCCCGGCTTATCCCCTGAGTACAAACACTCATACTCAGACCCTCACAACTCAGTTGACTCTTCACCAGCAGCCTCGACTGTTGCCTTCACGCCCTCTTCATTTTCGGCCCTCGTCCCTCGGATGCGCACGCAAGCCTCCAGCTTGCCTCCATGCCACCCTTCACGTACGCCTCGAAGTCCGCATCCCTTGGCTCATCGTCCCTGCTATCCACGGTCCCTCGGATGCACACACAAGCCTCCAGCTTGCCTCCATGCCATCCTTCACCTGAAGACATCAACCAAGTCCATGTGTGCCTGTACACCTGCACACTCATGTACACATTTTAGTCCAACAATAAATCCTAACTTAACCATATTGACCACATACATCAAAACCCTATGATTCTCCAGATCATATTAGGGTTGATTACCCCAACAAGTAAATCATATCATTGAAATATGGAATCGATATTAGATAAGTAATAGTAAGCGTCCTTTATGAGTGATGCTTCAACTTCCACTTAGTATATAAGGAAATAGAAAGAGGAGAAAACCAAAGGCTTTTCCTTCTTCCTTTTTCCCCTGCGAAAACAAGAGAAGGAACCCTAGGGTTTTCTTCTCTTCTTGCACCCAAGAGCCGAATCGCGCGAGGGAAGTGAACGAGGAGCACCACGCTAGTTTCTACGTCGATGTAGTAAGTTCAAAAGCGTAAGAAGGTAAGTAGATCACTCACCTGCAATAAAAGTAGTTTTTGTGTGATTCTAAACATGATTTTAAGTCTTTGGATGATGTGATTTTAGTATAGCAAGACCAAGGGCTTGATTTGCCCCAAAAGCAAGTTTTGGGATTATGACACGCAAGGTGTTTGATAAAAGTTCAGAGTAAGACCGACGTCTTACTAAGCCCTAGAATGAGTTCTGGGACTATGAAATGAGATAAGAAACAAGACCAAGGTCTTGATGTATTTTCAAAACAAGCTTTCGGAATATTACTTTTAAGTGCAAAAGATATGCTAAGTTATGCATTTTAGGTACAAGCATGAGTACAAGTTTAAGTATATTACTTTGTGAGACTGAGGTCTTCTTTTGGCATGTATCGGGCCGAGGCCCACAAGATCTAGGCGAGCCTAGTAGACACTCTATTAGGGTTTGGTGGCTAGCTACCCCGAAACCTATTAGAGATGCGTGCATTGGTACTATGTCGGGGCCAAAGAAAGGATGCTTATTATTTTGAAGTATATGAAGTATAAGAGTATAAGTTTCAAGTTTTCCATAGCAAGTATTTATTTCAAGCAAGTTAAGCATTTTCAGTTCAAACAAAGTTTTCAAATGCAAGCAATTGTTTCAAATGTATTCATGAGTATTTTTCATGTTAAAGAATAGCATTTTCAGTTACATATGTTTCAAAGTGAGCATGCACATGTTTTATATCGAATGCATGTTTTGTGAGTTAGGTATCTACTGACTAAGCAATTTGCCTATAGTTGCATCCTTTTATTATAGATAAGGTAAAAAAATGATATAAGGCAAGGAGGCTCAAGGATGGATGATTCATATCAGTGGCGGCGGAACTGTAGAGTGAGATCCTCTGGGATGAGTTTTGTTTAGTGTTTTAAACTCTAAACAATAGAACTTTATGAGTATTTTTGAATTTAAGTTAGTAGTTTACTTCCGCAAGGACTATAAGTTTGAGTAGTTAATTTGGAGTTTAAAATACATGCAAATGAAGTATGATTGAGTCTAATTATGTGGGTTATATGTTTATGAGTCTGTTATATTGTTGTGTAGTCGAAATGGAATGCATTGTTGCACTTGATCAGTGTTTCTGAACCTGGAAACTGCAATTCTAGACGTATCAGTCGACTGATGTAGGTATCAGTCGACTGCCCGAGGGAACAGAAAGATTTGGGTGAGTGATTCCCAAGTGTAGTCGATTGCACCAGTCGACTAATGACTTATCAATCGGCTGGTGCCAATTTAAAAGAAAAAGTGTTTTAGGGTTGATGGTTAGTGCTTGGCCCTTGGATTGAAGAGGTCTAGGGTTCAAATCCTACCAAGCCAACAAGTATTACATTTATTATTATTTTTTAATTTGACTGGCATTGGTCCAATAATAAAGTCAACATAACGGCCCTATAAGGTCAAGGTTAGCAAGAGAGGGTCGTTACACCTTGACCGTTTACGTTGAGCAATTCTATATTTCAGAAATTGATTACAG
Organism: Boesenbergia rotunda; assembly: GCA_024364735.1. Classification (NCBI taxonomy): domain Eukaryota; kingdom Viridiplantae; phylum Streptophyta; class Magnoliopsida; order Zingiberales; family Zingiberaceae; genus Boesenbergia; species Boesenbergia rotunda. Next base: position 22,203 of record JAGFNQ010003802.1, on the reverse strand, counting down.
ATTTGAAGAACAAATATAGAATTTAATTTAAGCAATTAAATTAAACTAAACAAATACCGACGACCGGGGAAGGATTCGAAGATCGGAGCAGCAGGTCATCGTTGGCGCTTTAAACTTGAGCACAGAGCGTTTGGAGCACCTGACACGTGTGCATTTCTGCGCAAATCTTCATCCGCAGACTTGGCCAGCGCTTATCCCTTCAACTAGGGCGCCTGGGACGACTGGGGCGCCTGTATGCTCACGGGCACCTCTTTTGCTGACGTGGAGGATTGCTTCGCAGACTGCTTGGAAAGCACCCTTCTTGGGCGCCTATCTTCTCGGGCGCCTGACTCCATTCAGGTGCCTGGGATGTAGAGAACTTTAACCTTCGTTCCTGCAACCAGGGTTAGTTCCAAAGCACAAGTAATACATAAGTTAGGTTCAATTAACAGCCTGCGCTGTCTTGGTTCTGACATTGGGCTTCCCAAATGGAACCCTAGGTCGAATCGACGCCTAGTGTTCCCTACTACGGGGAATGTGTCCTCACCTACTCCTCTCAGGAGAATTTACCTTTTGCTAACCAGCTCCTCCAGTTGTACTTTTGTTCGATCTTCTGAATTAGGACTTCGTGCCCAACCCATGACCAGAACTTATTGCGCAACCCTCGGTCAAGTCTTCGGTACCCAGCCCTCGGCCAGGACTTATTGCCCAATTCTACGAACCAGGACTTCGTGCCCAGTCCACGACCAGGACTTATTGCCCAACCCTCAGTCAGGTTTTCGGTGCCCAGCCCTTGGCCAGGACTTATTGCCCAATTCTACAAACCAGGACTTCATGCCTAGCTTACCTAGGACTTTTCCTGCGCACTTCAACATATACATTAGATCACCATATAACATTAACTTGTGAACCCTTTGTCATTATCAAAACCCAAGTTCGATCTTGGTGCTTTCGGCACCAACAATCTCCCTCTTTTTGATTTATGGCAACCTGGTTCAAAAGTTAAGTTAAAACATATAGAGCAGGTAAACAATCATGTTTATTTTCCCTCTCTTTTATGAAAACTAAATTTTGAAAAACATTCACTAAGCCCCCCCCCCTGAATTAGAGTTCTCCCACTGAAGCTTTTAAAGATATGCAGTTTTTAAAAAAAGTTTAAGTGTAACCTTTTTGAGAAAAAAATCATTTTGAAATAAAGATTAGCAAATTTTGACCAAGTATATTTTGTGTAACCTTTTTGAGAAAAAACTTTTTGACATAACGATCAACAAATTTTGCAAAACTTTTGAAGTTGAAAAATGTTAAGACACCTTTTTGAAAAGTTTAATAAATTTTTCCAAAACAAAGGAATTTTAACTTCTCTTGAAAAATTGTACCAAAAGGAACACACCTTACATTAAGCTAAAGAATTTGCAATTAGAAAAATATTTTTCACTTAGAAATATTTTGCAAAAAATGAATTTGCACTTACAAAAATATTTTTCACTTAGGAAGAATTTGCACTTAGAACCATATTTTTCACTTAGGAAGAATTTGAACGTAGAAACATATTTTAAAAATACTTTGAAAGATATTTTGCATTTTGAAAATACTTTAAGACTTTTAAAAGAAGATTTGCCCATAAAACATTTTTGTAAAAAAAAATCTGCACTAGAGAATTTAACTTTACTTTTTTAAAAAAATTATTTTATTTTTTTTCACTTCATTTTTTTTACTCTCCCCCTTTTCCATATATCAAAAACTGATTGAAAATAAATTTCGAATCAATTGCGAATCAGACCCAGTAAAAGAAACAATTCTAAATACATATTAAACCAAATCTAGTTAGTCCAAGCAATAAAAACCAACTAAATTGAACTCGTTCGGGTCCTGCCTAACTCGGTTAGCTTCTTACTAACTGTTATATAATAGCAGCTTTTACTAGGGTTAGTCAAGTTATGTGATCTGATCAGTTAGATTTTCTAAGCTTGAACACTTAGCTTGATTGTTGTTCAATTGTATTTATCACCCCAACTACTCTAGATGCACAGACTTAAAGCATCTTGAGTCAAGGCATAGACCTAAGCATCTCAACCCAGTCTAGAATATTAATCAAAGTATCCTAAGGTGCTTATGAGATGCTGACTTCTAGATCTATAGGAGCATGCAATTCTAGGGTTAAAGCCTAAGCTAAATTCATTGCGTAGAAAACCCTAGTTTTTAAAGGGGGTAATTTTTCGAAAAAAATCTAAGTCGGAAAATAATTTTAAATTTTAACAAAATTAAGAAATGAATTCTTAAACAAATTTACGAAACATTAGAAACAATCATATTCTACTAAGCACAACCCTAACTACCTTCTTAGTAAGCTAAACTCAGACTCAGGTAAGGGTTTGGTAAAAATGTCGGCTAGATTAGATTTCGAGTCCACATGCATAAGTACGATTTCGCCCCTGGCTAAGTGATCCCTAACAAAATGATGATTTACTTCAATGTGTTTGGTTCGGGAGTGATGGATAGGGTTTTTCGTAAGATTGATCGAACTTATGTTGTCAATGAACACATTGGTTTGGGCATAGTATAGCTGGAAGTCTTTAAGAGTGTGCATCATCCATAAAAGTTGTACTACACGCTCTCCTAAGGCAGCATACTCTGCTTCAGTTGTGGATAAGGCTATACAGTGTTGTTTTCTACTGCACCAGCTGACTAGACTTTATCCTAATAATTGACAACTTCCACTTGTACTCTTTCTATCTAGTTTACAACTAGCATAGTCTGAGTCAGAGTATCCTGATAATTCAAAGTTGGAAGTTCTAGGATACCAGATACCTACATTTAGGGTACCTTTAATGTACCTAAGGATTCTTTTTAGGGCAGCTAAGTGAGATTCCTTAGCACTGGTTTGGTATCTAGCGCACATTCCTACTGCAAATAGAATGTCAGGTCTACTAGCAGTTAAATATAATAAACTACCTATCATGCTTCTGTTTAATTTTAAGTCAACTGATTTACCTTCAGGGTCATTGTCTATTTTGACATTTGTGGCCATGGGAGTACCTAAACTTTTAGAGTTTTCCATTTTGAATTTCTTAATTAGCTCTCTTGCATATTTGGATTGATGAACATAGTTACCATGCCTGATTTGTTTTATTTGGAGACCTAAGAAAAAGTTTAGTTCGCCTACCAAGCTCACTTCAAACTTTTAACAAAGTCTTTTAAAAAGTTAGAATTTGTTGACCCAAATATTATGTCATCTACGTAGATTTGGGCTATGAATATATCTTTTTCTAAGATTTTAACAAATAAGGTTGAGTCAATTTGGCCTTGGTTAAATCCTTTAGAAATCAAGTAGGTTGATAATCTTTCGTACCATGCCCTAGGTGCTTGTTTTAACTCATAAAGGGCTTTCCTAAGTTTGAACACATACTCAGGATTGTCTAAGTCCTCAAATCCTGGGGGTTGCCCTACATACACTTCTTCTTTTATGAACCCATTAAGAAAGGTAGACTTGGCATCCATTTGGTATAGTTTAAAACCTCTATGAGCTGCAAAAGCTAGTAACATTCTAATTGATTCAAGTCTGGCTACAAGGGTATAAGTTTCATCATAATCTAGCCCTTCGACTTGACTAAACCCTTTAGCTACTAAGTGGGCTTTGTTTCTTACAATTTCCCCTTGATCATTTAGCTTGTTTCTAAATACCCACTTAGTGTCTATAACTGACTTACCCTCAGGTTTAGGTACTAAATCCCAGACTTGGTTTCTCTCAAATTGGGCTATTTCTTCTTACATTGCAATGATCCAATCTGGGTCATGTAGGGATTCTTCTATAGTCTTAGGTTCTATTTTTGAAATTAGGGCAATTTGACTAAGATTTCTGTAAGAAGACCTCGTTTTGACCCCTAAGGTTGGATCACCCAAGATTTGGTCAGATGGATGATTGAGTCTGGGCTTCTTGGTTCTCCTAAAACTAGGTTCAGCCTCAGGTCCGACTGGTAGATTTGATTCAGCGGTTGGTTCAACCTTAAGTTTGTGGTTTCTTCAATTTTAAGGGTTTGTTTGTTGTAAACCTTATATGCTCTACTTATTATTGAATATCCTAGAAAGATCCCTAGGGTTGAATTTGATTGAAATTTACCTAAATAATCTTTAGTATTTAAAATATGTACCTTACACCCGAAAACCCTTAAATAATGTAAATTGGGTAGTCTGTAATAATAAATTTGATAAGGGGTCTTGTTGTGTCTTCTATTTATTAAGACCCTATTTTGGAGATAACAGGTTGTATTTACCGCTTCTGCCCAGAATTGATTAGTTAGGTTGTATTCGTTGAGCATAGTGCTAGCGGCTTCCTGAAGGGCTCTATTCTTTCTCTCAACTATTCCATTTTGTTGGGGCGTTCTAGGATACGAAAATTCATGGACGTACCCATTAATTTTACAAAATTCCTCAAATCTTTGATTTTCAAATTCTCCCCCGTGGCCACTCCTGAGTTTTTTAATTTTTGTATCATTTTTGATTTTCTATCATTTTGCACAAATTATTAAATGAGTTAAACGTTTTATCTTTGGTTTTTAGGAATTTAACCAAGGTATACCTAGAGTAATCGTCAATGATTACTAAGCAGTACCAATTCCTGGTTAGTGACTTGGCTCCATATGAATCAAATAGGTCTAGGTGTAGGAGCTTAAGTGTGGCTTGGGTTAAGTCTGACTGGGTTGATTTGTGGGTTGACTTGGTGTGTTTACCTTGTTGACATGAATTACAGATGGAATTTTTAAAGTTTTTAATTTTAGGTATACCTTTAACCAAGCCAAGTTGACTTAATTTTGAAATTTATTTAGTATGGGTGTGACCTAGTCTTCTATACCACATATTGGTTTCTTTTAGTTGAGTTAAAAAACATTTATGAATTATGGGTAGGTTGATTGTGTAGATATTATTTTTCCTACTACCCTAAAGTGTAATGTCTGAGTCTTGTAGATTCCTAATCAGGCAGTCAGAATTGGTGAAGGTAACAATATAACCAGTATCACACAATTGAATGCTAAGTAAATTAAACTAAAAGTTTTCAACCAATAACACCTTTTTAATAACAAAATCTTAGTTTAGTTCAATATTACCTAACCCAATGTAACGCCCCAAAATTTCCATGTTTAGTTTTTAAAGTCCTTAGAATTATTTAAAAATGGTTTAGAAATATTCTAGATATTTTTAGGGATTTTTAGAATATTTTTATGGAATTTTCCGAGTCCATTTAGTATATTTAAAAAAGGAAAAACGTTTAAGGGCAGCAGGGGGTTCGAACCTGCGACCAGGCACGCGCGCGACCAGCTGGGCTGGTTCATTTTGTTAATAGGAAATAAGCGAACCAATAGATAAGTTGTGGTTAGGTCAATCCGCCCCATAAGTATAAATAGATAAGTTAAGAGAGGAAATTGGATTTTTTTGGTTTTCTCTCTTCCTCACCCTAGCCGCGCGACCCTTCCCCTCTCCTCTCTTGGGCGAAACAACACCAAGGCCAAGAGGGCCGGCCAAGGCTCTCCTCCGAGAGATATTCCTATATTCGGGATCCCCGCGACGAGAGGAACGTGTAAGCGCGAAGAATTCTCCGAGATCTCAAGTTTCTCCCGAACCTCCGACGCCGTTCTTGGTTGTAAGTCCAAGATATCAAGGTAAGTACTGCTCACCTGCAGTAAGAGGCGATTTTTCCGCGAGAATTTCCTTTAAAAGTTTTAAAAGAGATAGTTTCTTTAGTTTATGATTTTTGGCATGTGATATTAGTTCATTATATGTTTGTATAAGTTGATTAAGTACCCTATATGAGATTAGGGCTAAGAAAAGTTATGAGAAAAGAAAAGAGAAGATAAAGATAAGAAAAGAAAAGGCCAAGGCCTTAAGAAATCCCCAAAAGTCAAGACTTAGGGATTTTAGCACGCAAGGTGCTCGAGAAAATGCCAAGGCATTTACAGATAAGAAAGAAAAGCTATTTTATTTTCTAAGGCCAGTACCCGGCGTCCAAGGGCGTCGTTAAAGAAATCCAGGTGTCCAATTCCAAGGTCTTGGCCCTGGTAGACCAAGGTCTGCTCTATTAGGATTGGTGGCTCGCTACCCCAACCTTTTAGGGAACGCGCATATGAGATGGTACTTACGTCTTCAGTGGATCCAAGTGATTATTATTTTCAAGTATATGCTTTAGCAAAGTTTTCTAAAGTTTAAAGAGTTTTCAAAAAAGTTAAAGAATAGCTAAAGTTCCAAGTTAAGCTAAGAAAAGTAAGTTGAGATTTATAAATGCTTGAGTATGCATGTTTTGAGTTATACATGTTCTTAGTTTTCTTTCAAGCATATAAGTATCTCATATGATTTTCATATTGCTCAAGAAGCATGTTTGCACATTTCGAGATTTTGTGAGCTAGATAGTACTTACTAAGCTTTTCGCTTACTAGTTGCATTTCCTCTTACTGCAGATAAAGGTAAAGGCAAGCAATTCTGAAGGAAGGCGACGAGGCGGTGCTGAGTAAAGTGTGTGTGGTGACTGATTTTGGAGAGATCCTTGAGACGAGACAATTTAGTTATTTGAATTATAATGTTTTAGTTTATTCAAATTTCAAGTTATCGCTTTATGGAGTTTAGCGAACATTTAAGCTTTGGATAGTTTTACATGCTCAATTTCTTAGAGTAAAGATTCCATGCCATTTCATTTAGCATACATATCCTTATGATTGCATTGGATGAATAGAAGTGTGAGTAGTTTGAGATATTGATACTTTATTGGAGCTATTAATACATGTGCCAAGATAGGACTAATTTCCCTTTTAAATCAAGTTTTATTGCTCAATTATGATTAGAAAAGTCGCTTTCTCATTTCATAATGCTTTAGCAATGTTATAGAATCTTGCATGATGAGTTTAAATGGTTAGAAGTTAAGTTTGGTACAAACTCTAGCCTAAAGTTTATATAGTTTTTCATAACTTGCTAAATCTTGCAAAAGTCCTAATTTCAAGTATGGATTCGTTTTAATTGACTAAATTGTTTAGAAAACTAGTATAGAGTATAGAAATGGTGTCATGATTTTGTATGGCTCGAAAGTATAGGTTTGGTGGAGTTTTGAAACAAGTTTCGAAACCTGAATTTCAGATTTCAGGCTTATCAGTCGACTGATACAGTATCAGTCGACTGATACCCGTAAGCTGAGTTGGGCGAGGCAAGTTTCAATAGGTATTTTCTTACGAGTTTTGAGAAAGAAAGTGTGACATGGTATCATGCATGACTATTTAAGTTAGAATATCATTCTTAGATGAATTTAAAAGAAAAAGAAAGATTTCCGCATTTTTTAGTCATGCATTAGAGTCGAGAAGTAGACAAAGGTAACGATCCGTCTAAGGCAGAGAAGGCGGGTCGCTACACCCAATTATCTTAAGTGTGACATTGTTTCCAAATGCCACTGAGCCCAGGTTTTTGAACTTGATTTTGGTGAACTTCAATATATCCCAAGTCATGTGTCTGGAGCATCCACTATCCAACATCCATTGGTCTAAATCTTTATGTTCCTGCACATAAAGTATGTTTGATTTGGATCTATTTATGTAGAAGTAAGGATAGAGTAATTGAATCTCACTGCCTAATCTGTCTCACTCACATCTAAGATTATCAAAACATGTTTACCTCATGGGTTTCATTTGTGAGACAAGTATTCAGTGTGAGTTGAATTAATTTTGAAATTGAATTTGAAAAATATTTGGTGAAATTTTGATTAAATAAATGTTCAGTGTAGAATTGATTTTGAACATATAGAATTAATTTTGAAAATGTAGAATTGATTTTGAAAATGTAGAATTAATTTTGAAAATATTGAATTGAATTTGAAAATGTAGAATTGATTTTTGAAAATATAGAATTAATTTTGAAAATATAGAATTAATTTTGAAAATGTTGAGTTGGACTAAATTATTGGGTCCTAAACATCTCACCCAATTCTAAGTGACAAAACAGGTTTCCTTATCTATTTTGTGAGATGTATTATTTTTATCTTTGATTTTTTGTTAAATCTAAGATTTAATTAAAACATGTGTTAGATTCGAGTTTATCAAATAGTAATTTTCAAGTGAGTTTCGATAATTGGCTTCCAGGTCTTGGCGAGGCGGAGTCGATGTCTTTTGAGGCGGTCAACGCGAGGAGGTTGGAGTGCGGAGCTTCTTCTTCTTCTTCCGAGGATGATTCATCCCATATGGCTTGCAGTGTCTTCTTCTTCCAAGATTTCTTGTTTTCCTTCAGGTTGGGGCACTCCGATCTGAAATGCCCCTTCTTGTTGCACTCATAACACGTTACGTTGCTTTTACTCTTCTGGCTTGTTGACGGTTCAGCTGGATCAACCTTCTTCCGAGTCATCTTCTTTTTGCTCGTTTGATTCTTAAGCTCCTTGTAGTAGTCACAAGCCAACCGGACCAATTTTGGACGATCTACTTCATCGTCGTCAGACTCCGAATCTGAGTCAGACTCGGGTATTGGTTGTTGCTTCTTTTTCTGAGATCTTCCTGGATTTTTCCCTGCAACAAAAGCTAAACTTTTCTCTACCATTGCAGTATTAGTTTTCTCATGTAATTCTAATTCTGAAAATAACTCATCAAGTTTAATTTCAGAAAGGTTCCTAGAAACCTTGTAGGCATCCACTATAGATGCCCACAGTGTACTTCTTGGGAACGAGTTCAGAGTATATCTTATTAGGTCACAATTTTTCACCTTATGACCTATTGTATGCAGCCCGTTCATCAACTCCTGGATTCTTGCATGAAGTTGTGCAGCTGTTTTGCCATCGTGCATCTGACGTACTGATAACCATCATTTTGTTGATTATTTTCGACTCTAAAATCCATGTTTGATCCACATTTTATATGCTTAAGTTTGCAATTTTATTAGGTTTCATGTATTTTCTCTATTTTGGCTTTTAATTCTAATCTTTGTATATTTGAGATATTTTTGGCACTAAATTTGAATATCATTTTGTAGGCTTCAATTGATCATGGACCTAGATCAAATTGGGTCAGACTTGAGTCAAGATTGGATCCAGATCAAAAGGATCAAGCATCGGATTAATAAGAGCCATCCATTCCAGAGAACGGCTAGATCTGAGCCATCGGTTAACTTCTGGTCGATCCGAACCCAAGATAGAATCAACCATGACCAGAGATCAAGATCTGAAAATTTCAGCCAAATCAGAAGTGATCCGACCGTTGGACGAAGTTAGATTGGTCTCAGTCGTCCGTTGCTTCCATCATCATATGGCTGAACCCCATTGTTCTGATTAAGCAGTGAACCCAACTGCTGGCTTGACTGAACCTGAACTGCTTGGTCTGTTTGGGCTGAGCTGTGAGCTCTGGCTAAGGCTGATTGAACAAAGTGCTGGGTCAAGCACAAACTGAGCTGAACCAGAGGGCTGACTGAACCACAGAATTGGGCTGAATGGATCAAATGCTGGGTTGAACTCGAGTGCTGGCTTGACTGAGCTGAACCACGCGCAGAAGCTGGCTTGACTGAGCTGAATCACGCGCAGCCAGAACAAAAGGGAGCAGCGACGCGAAGGCTAGGGCATCGTTCGGCACACACACATACTCGACTCATCCTCCATCTTCATCACCGCAGACGGTTCTCATCATCACATCGCCGCCGACCGGTCTTCCACCTCTTCTCTTTCGGGGTTCAGAGAGAAGAGAGGAAGGGTTTTCTCTTTCGGGGTTCGGAGAGAAGCCAGTCATCTCCACCACACGCCGGTAGCATGAGCTAGGGTTCTGGGGGTTCCGAACCTTAGCCGAACGCAGCCGTCGCAGTATCCAGCACCACCACAGCTAGGGCTTTGGGGGTTCTGAACCCTAGCTGACTTCCCTTCATCATCACATCACCGCCGGCGATCAATTTCTTACTGCAACTCTTTTGTTTGTTTTTCCTTACAGCAGTTCGATCATTTCTTAATCGTTTTTTTTTTCTTCAGCAGATTTCACAATTTCTTCATAGCATTTCCAGTTGTTCCTACCAGCAGTTGATTTCCATTTCCAGTAGATTACTTCGTGCAGTTTTCTTCTCGGCAAGTTAATTCTTCAGCAGCTTGTTTTAGTTGTGGTTTCATCTTCACCAAATTCCGGTAGCAGACCAATTCTAATCCAATTCCGGCAGTAGCAATTTCGATCCAGCAGTTGTTTCCAGCTTCATCAGTTCAGCAATTCAGTTTCTTCCTTCCAGAAATTCCCTTACAGCAACTCTTCAGTAATTCCCAGCTTCGGCAGAACCTAATTGGCAGCAATTCTGTTTGATCAGTCTCGAAAATTTGAGTAGTTATGTTTTGCTTGTTGATTTTCGAATTTGGATGTTAATGCTTGTAGTAAGTTTGATCTTCTATGTGTTAGAATGGCATACAATCATTTTATCTTAATACATGCTCATCATGTGTTTGATGAATTGCCTCTTTCATTAATGGATTCTATTTTGAATTTTTCTTATCGTGGATTTTTGTAATGCTTCATTAGTTTAATTGCTTTCTTATCGTAGATTTTCATTAATGGATTCAGTTTGATGCAATTAGGTTAGGTTTCAGTCATGTTCAGTTCCCTAATTGCTTTACCTTATGTTTCTTTTAATTCTCTTGCATGTATAGTTTAGTGAGGTTAGATTCATTACCTGCACTGTCTTTCACTTCGGTAGAACTAGATTTTATACTTGTTTTTCTATTTCTGTTCGTAGTATTAACGTTCAAACCAAACCCCAGTTTGATATCAAAAACCCATAAGCAATAAAATACGATTCTGAGAATTATCATGCACCGACTACATTCGTTGGGAGACGACTCGAGTTACTCTATGCTACATTAGTGTAGAGGAGTTCGATAATTAAATTGTATTTGAAACCGTGACACGACTGAAGCGGCTATCAAATTTGGCGCCGTTGCCGGGGAATGTAGTGGTGCTTGATAATTATATCTTTTGATTCTATTTTTGATTGCTTTATCTTTTGTATACGGTTGCTGTCATTTTTCTTGTTTGATTTGTGACAGGGCTGCAAGATCAAAATGTTTTCACCAGAGGACTGTAAAGAGATCACAAGTGCACTATCAGAGTTAAAGTTTTGGGTGAATCATGTGAATCAACAAATAACCAACAGGCATTCATCTACTTACCAGCCACCATTACAACAATTCCAGCAACCACAACAATTCCAGCAGCCACCACAGCAGTTTCAACCACAATTTTAGAATTTTCAGCAAGGGTCAATTCAAATTTTCAACAGCCGTATTCGAATTTTCAGCAAACAATACAATTTTTTCAGCCACAATTTCAACAATGTCAGCAAGATTTCCAATTTCAAGGTCAGAATTTTCAGCAAGGCACTCAAAATTTTTAGCCCCAACTATTTCAGCAATTCAATCAACAATGGCAGCCCCAACTTCAGAATTTTCAGAACAATAATTTCCAGCAACATCATCCTTGCTATCAACCCAATCTTCAGCAGTTTAATCAACCCATTCAACCATTTGAGCAGCCCCAACAGTTCCAATTTCAGAATTCACAGCCAATTCTTGGTTTTCAGCAGCCTTATTCTACATTTCAAGACCAACAGGATTTCCACACCAATCAAGGAGGCTTTGAGAATCCTAATGAGAATGAGGCTCAACAACAAAGAATAGAGGAGATGTTTCAACAAGTTCTACAATATCATCAAAAGCAACAAAGGCTTCAAGACATCGAAAGAGGCGTTGGACAAATTGCTAGTCAAATGAATCAAATGCAAGTTCAAGGATCAAGCCAACCATCTACTCAAGCTACTCAGGATTTTAAGAGGTATGATTGCGAACTAACTTGGAGGTTGGTAGAAGAAGAAGAAGAAGTCATTAAAATCAGGAAACCTACAGCATGCATTCTTCCTGAAGTTTTTGATCAAAATTCATTTCCAAATTCTTTAGCTCAAGAAGAAGATTCTGAAGCACTACAGGACCCTTCTCATATTTTATTTTGTGATGGAAGTATTATTGATGGTCCTAATTTTTCTGATGTTGTTGTTGCAGATATTACAGAAGGAGCAAGAATAGGAGATGATTCTAAAGGTGTAGGGGATTACACTAAGCCCCAGGGACCACCACAATTGACTAGTACATTAGAAGATTCAGAGGATGAACCAGAAAGTGTAGGGACTTGCATGGTGAAAGCAAGAACCCAAGAATCACCAGAACCTGAACCTGAAGAAGAGATTGCTCTTGACCAGGAGGAGGCCACAGTTACATCTACTTTTGTAGAACCTCCAGGTATTTTTCAGCACGATCAGGTAAGTATTCCTCCTATTTTTTAAAAAAAATTGCATAGAGGTACCTCAAACTGATTTCATTGTTTGTGATACTCTTATGGATACATCTTTTGTAGAATTTGATTGTGAGAAATTCATAGAGGCACCTATTGTTGAATTTGTGGAATGTGAAGCATGTTTTGATACACCTCATGTAAATGCTGATTGCGAGAAATTCGTAGAGATGCCTAAAACTGATTGTGTTCATTGTGATGAATTTACTGACATATCTTTTGTAAAATTTATTTGTGAAAAATTTTTAGAGGCACCTAAAATTGATGTTGTTTGTTATGATGAATCCCTTGATACATCTTTTGTGGATATGGATTGTAAAATTTTTTTAGAAGTGCCCTAAATTGATGTTGTTTGTTATGATGAATCTTTTGATACATCTTTTGTGGATATGGATTGTGAAAAAAATTTTAGATGAGCCTGAAATTGATGTGGTTTATTATGATGAATCTCTTGCTATATCTTATGCTGAAGTTGAGTGTGAAAACTCATGGAGGTACCCATGGTTTATTTTTTAGGTTGTGGTGCATGTCTTGCTACATCTTATTTAGATATTAATTGTGAAAACTTCATTGAGGTGCCAATAATTGATTTTCTTAGATATGCTGCATTTTTTGATTCTTTTTATGTAGAGATTGACGATATTACATTTCTTTTTTACCCTGCACGCTTGAGAGAGGTATTACATGATTTTGCAGGGTCCCGAAGACTTCTGGAGTGGGTGCTCCATCTGAACAGACTCCAACCTCCTGAAAGAACTTCCAAAAAGCATCAAGAGGGAGGAGTTGTTTGTATTTTGACTAGTAGCACTCACTCTCTTAAGTGGATCTTGCACCTCAATCGCCTTCGGCCACCTGAACATCTCCACCACTACCTGAACATCTCCAGCCGCCAGGAATAAAGGGGAGTTTGTTCCTTTACTTTCCTTTTCTTGTTTTTCTTTATGTTTATACTCGCATGTTTGTTTACTTTTATACTTTGCATTTGTACTTTGTTTCCTCATTCTGCATTTTGTTTGGTTTTGAATAAATCTTGTTTGATTTCGAGTTGTATCTCTTTACATGTTCCTTTATTATGCTTTGGGAATCATAAAAGATTGTTAAGTCTGACTATTGAGTTTTGGTTTCCTTGGTATGCTTGGGGATATTAATTGCATATAGTCATTTGTTGTGGTGATGGACTCTATCTTGTTGGATTAAACATGACATTTTATTAATCACCTAGTGAGGATATTGTCATGCCTATCCTTAATCCTCTTATGTGTGATAGCATTTGTGATACTTGATACTCTAGAACTTGCTTTGATTCTTTTTGAAATTACATTAGCATAAGCTTACATGAATATAATAGAGGCAACCTTTCTTGTTGAACTCTTAGTTTTCCTCTACTTTGCTATGGTTACTAGTGAGCGTTTCACCTATTACCTTCATGTTTCATTGTCTTTCAGATCCTCTCATTGTCACTAGATTATCACTGTCATATCTTTGTTAGCTTATTCTTTCCTTGAGCATTCGATGAAAGCATGGGGTGATTGCATGATGAGTACATTTTTATTTGTCTATTATTAGTCTCTATTATTGTAAGTTTGAGATGTTATCATGCTTTGATACATATTTAGTAGTTTTCGCGAGACGCTCAAATTTTAAGTGTGAGGGGGAGACAAGTGTATATGAACGAATGCTTATGTGAAAAAAAAATCTCCCTATGTGACAAAAAAAAAGGAAAATCTCTCTATGTAAAAAAAAAAGAGAAAGAGAGATAGAAAAAAATAAAGATGAAAAAAAAGAGAAAAAAAAGAGAAAAGAATGAAAAAAAATCTCTCTATGTGAAAAAAAAAATTCCTCAAGCATTCGAGATTTTGTTAGTGATGAACAAAAAGAAATATTTTCTTGATGTGTACTCTTTTGACATTATTGTTTAGAGAAATTCAAGAGTTATGTTGTGAATCATTACATGCATTTTGAGAGAAGTTGTAAGTGGTTGTTGTGTACTGTATTGAGAATGTGCAAGGAGAATTTTGAGTGTTGGAGGTTTGATTGAGTTATTTATTTTGGCCTATTGTTTGAGTGTATACATCATGTTAATTACCCCAATGCTCTCATATTCTCTTTGATATTCTTTCATGCTCTCTATGATCTGCTTTGTTATCTACCATTCTTGTTTTCTTGTAGCACTTGGTTTCATTATTATTCATTGAAAATCCCTCTTGATTTGTGTACTTATGCTATAGTAGTGGAAAAGTAGAAGATAAGCAAGCATATGGTAGTGCAATGTCATGAATGCTTTGAGAGAACTCCACTTCCATATCTGTTATTTTTGTGAGCATCAGTGCATATATTCGTCTTGTGAGGTTTTTGTCATGCTTAGTTTATTCAAGTTGATGAAATTACCATGCTTTTGACTTATGTGAGACTTGGAACCATAACTACATGGATTCTTGAGACTTGATGATCTTAAGTAACTTTCTTTTATTATTTCTTAAAGTATTGATAGGGGATGTAATGTTTGGGAGATATATTGTTTTCTTTTAGTTTTATTTACTTGCCCGAGACGTGCAAGAATTAAGTGTGGGGGAGTTTGATAACCATCATTTTGTTGATTATTTTCGGCTCTAAAATCCATGTTTGATCCACATTTTATATGCTTAAGTTTGCAATTTTATTAGGTTTCATGTATTTTCCCTATTTTGGCTTTTAATTCTAATCTTTATATATTTGGGATATTTTTGGCACTAAATTTGAGCATCATTTTGTAGGCTTCAATTGATCATGGACCTATATCAAATTGGGCCAGACATGAGTCAGGATTGGATCCAGATCAAAAGGATCAAGCATCGGATTAATAAGAGCCGTCCATTCCAGAGAACGGCTAGATCTGAGCCATCGGTCAACTTCTGGTCGATCCGAACCCAAGATAGAATCAATCATTACCAGAGATCAAGATCTGAAAATTTCAGCCAAATCAGAAGTGATCCGACCATTGGACGAAGTCAGATTGATCTCAGTCGTCCGTTGCTTCCATCATCATATGGCTGAACCCCATTGTTCTGATTAAGCTGTGAACCCAACTGCTGGCTTGACTGAACCTGAACTGCTTGGTCTATTTGGGCTGAGCTGTGAGCTCTGGCTAAGGCTGATTGAACAAAGTGTTGGGTCAAGCACAAACTGAGCTGAACTAGAGGGCTGACTGAACCACAGAATTGGGCTGAATGGATCAAATGCTGGGTTGAACTCGAGTGCTGGCTTGACTGAGCTGAACCACGCGCAGAAGCTGGCTTGACTGAGCTGAATCATGCGCAGCCAGAACATAAGGGAGCAACGACGCGAAGGCTAGGGCATCGTTCGACACACACACATACGCGACTCATCCTCCATCTTCATCGCCGCCGGCGGTTCTCATCATCACATCGCCGCCGGCCGGCCTTCCACCTCTTCTCTTTAGGGGTTCGGAGAGAAGAGAGCCATCTCCACCGCACGCCGGTAGCACGAGCTAGGGCTCTGGGGGTTCCGAACCTTAGCCGAACGCAGCCGTCGCAGCATCCAGCACCACCACAACTAGGGCTCTGGGGGTTCCGAACCCTAGCTGACTTCCCTTCATCATCACATCACCGCCGGCGATCAATTTCTTACTGCAACTCTTTTGTTTGTTTTTCCTTACAGCAGTTCGATCATTTCTTAATCATTTTTTTTTCTTCAGCAGATTTCACAATTTCTTCATAGCATTTCCAATTGTTCTTACCAGCAGTTGATTTCCATTTCCAGTAGATTACTTCGTGCAGTTTTCTTCCCGGCAAGTTAATTCTTCAGCAGCTTGTTTCAGTTGTGGTTTCATCTTCACCAAATTCCGGCAGCAGACCAATTCTAATCCAATTCCGGCAGCAGCAATTTCGATCCAGCAGTTGTTTCCAGCTTCATCAGTTCAGCAATTCAGTTTCTTCCATCCAGAAATTCCCTTACAACAACTCTTCAGTAATTCCCAGCTTCGGCAGAACCTAATTGGCAGCAATTCTGTTTGATCAGTCTCGAAAATTTGAGTAGTTATGTTTTGCTTGTTGATTTTCGAATTTGGATGTTAATGCTTGTAGCAAGTTTGATCTTCTATGTGTTAGAATGGCATACAATCATTTTATCTTAATATATGCTCATCATGTGTTTGATGAATTGCCTCTTTCATTAATGGATTCTAGTTTGAATTTTTCTTATCGTGGATTTTTGTAATGCTTCATTAGTTTAATTGCTTTCTGTTCAGTTGATGGATTTTCATTAATTGCTTCATTAGTTTAATTGGTTTCTTATCGTAGATTTTCATTAATGGATTCAGTTTGATGCAATTAGGTTAGGTTTCAGTCATGTTCAGTTCCCTAATTGCTTTACCTTATGTTTCTTTTAATTCTCTTGCAAGTATAGTTTAGTGAGGTTAGATTCATTACCTGCACTGTCTTTCACTTCGGTAGAACTAGATTTTATACTTGTTTTTCTATTTCTGTTCGTAGTATTAACGTTCAAACCAAACCCCAGTTTGATATCAAAAACCCACAAGCAATAAAATACGATTCTGAGAATTATCATGCACCGACTACATTCGTTGGGAGACGACTCAAGTTACTCTATGCTATATTAGTGTAGAGGAGTTCGATAATTAAATTGTATTTGAAACCGTGACACGACTGAAGCGGCTATCATGTACCTTCGTGCAGTTTGATTAAATTATTCCACAGCTCCATCGCGCTGCTGAAGGGTCTGACGCGGTTCAGCTCTTCCTTGGTTAAGCCACATTGCAATGTTTGTGTGGCCTTTGCGTCTGCCTCAATTTTCTTCTTGAGTGGTCTGTCCCACTCTGTGTAGCCTTGCACCTCGCCTTGCGCATTCTTGGAAATCTCCAGTCCGGACTGGATGATTATCCACATGTCCACCTGAGTTTTCAAGTGGACCTCCATCCTACTCTTCTAATAGGAGAAGTCTTCTCCTAAGAAGAGTGGTGGTCTGGCAGTGCTGTAGCCTTCTTGCATGGTCATTGAACTTAATCTAAAAACCTTTAAAAAAAACCTTTGTCCCAAGACTAAGTCGTGGATTAGTAGTGTAACGCCCCAAAATTTCCATTTTTAGTTTTTAAAGTCCTTAGAATTATTTAGAAATGGTTTAGAAATATTCTAGATATTTTTAGGAATTTTTAGAGTATTTTTATGGAATTTTCCGAGTCCGTTTGGTATTTTTGGAAAAAGAAAAAGAAAAAAGGGAAAGAAAGCCAAAAAAGGAAAAACCACTAAGGGGCAGCCGGAGATCAAACCCGCGACCACCGCGAGACCGCACAAGCGCGCGACCAACTGGGCTAGGTATCAAGCACAAAAAAGGAAGGAGAGACATATATTTAAGTTGTAGTTAGGTCAATCCGCCCCATAAGTATAAATAGGTTATTAATGAGAGAAGTTTTATTTTCTCTCAAACCCTCTCCCTCTCCCAAGGTTGCGCCGACCCCTCTCCCTCTCCTCTCTTGTGCGCACGCCACACCAAGCTTTAGAGGGCCGGCCAAGACTTTTCTCCAAGAGATAATCTTATATTCGGGATCCCCGCGACGAGAGGAACGCGTAGGCGTGAAGAATTCTCCGAGATCTCAAGTTTCTTCCGAGCTCTAGACATCAATCTTGGTTGTAAGTCCAAGATATCAATGTAAGTACTGCTCACCTGCAGTAAGAGGCGGTTTTTCCGCGAGAATTTCCTTTAAAAGTTTTTAAAAGAGATAGTTCTTTTAATTTTTAGTTTTTGCATGTGATCTTAGTTCATTATATGCTTATATATTTTATTGAGTGCCCTATATGAGATTAGGGACCAAGAAAAGCTATGAGAAAAGAAAAGAGAAGATAAAGATAAGAAAAGAAAAGGCCAAGGCCTTAAGAAATCCCCAAAAGTCAAGACTTAGGGATTTTAGCACGCAAGGTGCTCCAGAAAATGCCAAGGCATTTACAGATAAGAAAGAAAAGAAAGAAAAGCTATTTTATTTTATAAGGCCAGTACCCGGCGTCCAAGGGCGTCGTTAAAGAAATCCAGGTGTCCAATTCCAAGGTCTTGGCCCTGGTAGACCAAGGTCTGCTCTATTAGGATTGGTGGCTCGCTACCCCAACCTTTTAGGGAACGCGCATATGAGATGGTACTTACGTCTTCAGTGGATCCAAGTGATTATTATTTTCAAGTATATGCTTTAGCAAAGTTTCTAAAGTTTAAGAAAGTTTTCAAAAGTTAAAGAATAGCTAAAGTTTCAAGTTGAGCCAAGAAAAGTAAATTGAGATTTATTATTGCTTGAGTATGCATGTTTTGAGTTATACATGTTCTTAGTTTTCTTTCAAGCATATTAGTATCTCATATGATTTTCAGTTTGATCTAGAAGCATATTTGCACATTTCGAGATTTTGTGAGCTAGATAGTACTTACTAATCTTTATGCTTATAGATGCATTTCCTCTTATTGCAGATAAAGGTAAAGGCAAGCAATTCTGAAGGAAGACGACGAGGCGGTGCTGAGTAGAGTGTGTGTGGTGGCTGATTATGGAGAGATCTTTGAGACGAGACAATTTAGTTATTTGAATTGCAATGTTTAAGTTTATTCAAATTTCAAGTTCTTGCTTATGGAGATTATAGAGTAGTTGAGTTTTGGATAGTTTTACATGCTCAATTTCTTAGAGTAAAGATTCCATGTCATTTCATTTAGCATACATATCCTTATGATTGCATTGGATGAGTAGAAGTGTAAGTAGTTAGAGATATTGATACTTTGTTAGAGAAAAAGGTGTTTGTGCCAAGATAGTATCAATTTCCCTTTGAATCAAGTTTTTATTGCTTAAAAATGTTTAGAAAAGTTGCAATCACATTTCATAATGCATTAGCAAGGTTGTAGAACATGTATTTGGCGTTATGAATGCATAGGAGTCAAGATTGGTACAAACTCTATTGTTAAAGTTTATATAAACTTGTTTAGTTTATTTTCTTCCATAAAAGTCCTAAATTCAAGTTTATGGATTCGTTTGATTGGCTAAATTGTTTAGGAAACTGACATAGAGTATAGAAATGGCATCATAGTATTATATGGCTCGAAAATACATGATTGGTGGACCTTTGAAGCAAGTGCCGAAACCTGTAATTCAAATCACAGGCCTATCAGTCGACTGATGCAGTATCAGTCGACTGATACCTGCAGTTTGAGTTGGGCGAGGCAAGCAACAAGTGTACCAATTGCGAGTTTTCGGGATGGTAAGTGTGATATGTTAATATGTATGATTGCTTGAGTTAGAATATGATTGTTAGGTGAATTTAAAAGTTTAAAAAAAAAAGATTTCCGCATTTTTAGTCATGTATCAAAAGTTGAGAAGTAGAGGAAAGTAACGATCCGTCTGAAGGTAGAGAAGGCGGGTCGCTACAGGTGGTATCAGAGCAGTTCCCATTCTCCAGCATCACACACACATCAGCATCAACCTTGCCGTCTTCAAGTAAGAAAGCTTTAAGTTTCAGTTTTTCTATTGCTCCTTTATTTAATTGCAGTATAGAGAAATGCTTAAGTACTACTCACATGTGCATAGAACAAGGAAGCATGTTTAATCCCTTAGTATCACGGAATCATGTTTAATCCCTAGAATGGATATCAGATTTCTAAGTAAGAAGATAAGTTTATACCTAGAGATGTAATAGTAATTTCTGGTTCCCTTATGCATTATTAGATGGCAAGAAGAGGCCGAGCTCCTAATGCTAATAACAGAACTCCAGTTCAAGATAACAGTGAGCCTGGCACAGAACAGTCGAACCTGATGGCAGTCATTGCTCAAATGCAAGCTCAGATTACAGAACAACAGAAGACCATCGCCACACTTATGGCAAATCAGCACCCAGTGCCCCCTACACCACCCACAGCAGGAGTGGGAACTCCAGTGGTAGCTGAGGTTCCACCAGTCACACAGGAGACCCCTTCCGTGATCAGAAGACAAGAAGCATACCTCGTCCAGTGGCAGAGGCTGAAACCCGAAAGCTTCTCAGGCACGACTGAGCCCTGGGATGCCCAGGCTTGGTTCAAGACTTTAGAGAGCACAATGGAGCTTCTTGATTGGCCAGAGGTTGAGAAGGTCAAATGTGCCTCCTTCTGCCTAACTGGAGATGCTCGTATGTGGTGGGAGCGAGTCAAGAGTAAGAAGATAGTCAACCAGATGAGCTGGGCAGATTTTGAGCACGAGTTCTATGAGGAATTTTTCCACATGAAGGTTACCAACAAGCACTTCGAGGACTTCATGGAGTTCAGACAGGGTAGCCTACCAGTGGGAGAAGCAGTCGCAAAGTTCAACAGACTAGCTCGCCTCTGCCCAGAGCTAGTCAGCACAGAGAAGGAGCGAGTCAGACTGATGCTCCGCATGCTGAACCCTGAGATAGCACTCAACGTGAACAGCGGGATGCACCGACCCCAGACCAGCGAGGAGTTGGTCAGTAGTGCTCTAATCTCAGAGCACTACCTGAATAGTATCAAGGCACAGCAAGCACAGCAGAAGCCAGTCCTGATTGAGAACAAGACAATTGGAGGCCAGAAGCCTCAGCCAAATAACCAGAACTGGAAGAACAAGAACCACAAAAGGAAGCAGTGGCCTGGCAGCCAGAAAGGAAAACCAGAGAATAAGCAAGCTAGGTATCCACCTTGTCCTAAGTGTGGGAGGAACCATCCAGGAGCATGCCTTTTGGGTGTAACTAGATGCTATTCATGTGGACAAGAGGGACACAGATCCAAAGAATGCCCAAACAAGTTCAAAGTACTTCCTCAGCAGTCTGTACAGTATGGAGGCAAGCCCCAATTACATTACATGCCTACTATGCTGGAGGGACCTCAGATCAGTCAGGGAGGATTGGAAGCAGCACCAGTTCCAACCAATGCCAGAGTCTTTTCCCTCACGAAGGAAGAAGCTGCCAGCGCCTCCACGGTCGTAACAGGTCGAATAGTTATTTTTCAGCATTTAGCTACTACACTGTTTGACACTGGGGCGACCCATTCTTTCGTATCAGTACCTTTTGCTAGTAAGTTACAGGTGCCTATAGAGAGTTGGGAGTCCAGATTCCTGACAACTCTCCCTTCAAGGGAAATCATGGAATCCACCCAGCGGCTCCGGGCTGTGCCAATCAAGATTTCAGACCGAGAGCTACATGTCGATCTGATAGTCCTTGCGATGCAGGACTTCGACATCATATTGGGCATGGATTTCCTCAGTAAGTACAGCGCTTCAGTGGACTGCCGTAGAAGGAAGGTGGTTTTCAGCCCAGAAGGGGAACCACCATTCGAGTTTCAAGGAGCCCCAAGGAGGAAGACGCAGAAATTTCTCTCAGCCTTGGCAGCCCACCAGATGCTAGAGCAAGGGTGTGCTGGTTTTCTTGCACACATAGTGGACTCAGAAGCAAAGAAAGAACTCAAGCAGGAGGATGTACGGGTAGTCTGCGAATATCCAGAAGTGTTCCCAGAGGAATTACCTGGACTACCTCCCAACAGAGAAGTGGAATTCGAGATCGAGCTAGTGCCTGGTACCGGTCCGGTCTCGAAGGCCCCATATCGTATGTCTCCAGCAGAGTTGAAGGAATTACAAGAGCAACTCCAGGAGCTACTAGACAAGGGCTTCATTCGCCCGAGTCATTCACCCTGGGGAGTGATGGACCCAAAATGACTGTCACGAATGTGGGTCACAAATTTAGATATTTATAAAGTGCTGGAAACCCTTTTACAATCAAAAATATGAAAATGTAATATAGGGGCCACAGGTAGTATTTTTCCAAGGGCTAGTTCAAGTTGTTCAATTCGTGCTCGAGTTATGTGTCGTTAATATTTTTTTGGGTTTTCAAATAAAATGTGGTTTTGTTTGCAAATTAAAGATGTAAACACAATGAAAAGAATTGAACTC
>JAGFNQ010003801.1:126777-231361 GCA_024364735.1 Boesenbergia rotunda | reverse complement strand
TCAGGGTCATCACTGATCGGTCTGGTGACCGATCAGTATCTGAACATTAATTCAAACGCGCTGTCAGAAGTTTCTGAACGCGACCATACACTGTTCCATTACCTGTGATGTGCCTTGCTGAGCCTATGTTGGAGTGTATGCAGGTAACAGGGATGGTGTCAAGCACTCAAGGAAGGAGGAGCCTTCTCTGGAGTGGTTGTGTGGCCTTGTCAAAGTCTCAACGGGCGATTGGAGCGGCTGGCGACTGACGGAGGCTCAGCTGAAGAGGACTTCAGTGGACTGGGTGCTCAGTGGAGTTGGTGGGTCAAGCATGGCTCAGTGATATGGCTCAGTGATGCGGATGAGACTTGGCAGTGAGGAAGCACTTAAGAGGAAGCGGCTGAAGAGATCGAATAGAAGTGACAACAGAATAGAACACAAAGAAGCAAGTGTGTTGCTGTGTTTTTTGTTGCTGTGAGATCTCTTAGAGCTTACTCTTGAGTGTTCCTGTACATCTTTGAGTGAGTCCCTCTCGTATTCTCCTGTGCTTAACCTTGTATCATTCTTGAGAAGCTTGTGGAGAGGTTTCTCCACCGAGAAGGAGACTCTGTTCTATCCGGGACACCGGGGCTTGATCTGCCGACGATCAAGGGATCGCTCACCTTACGAGCACGCCAAGGAGTAGGGGCAAGTTATCCCCGAACCTTGTACATCGAGGTGTTAGCGACTGGTTTGGTTTCTGTTTCTGTTCTGCAGTTATTTTGGTTTCTGTATTTGTTTCCGCTGCCTAACCCTAACTGCAGAGAAAGATCAAAAAGAGCCAAAATCTCTTGTCTTGGCTATTCACACCCCCCCTCTAGCCCAACAAGTGGTATCAGAGCCGGGAGCTCTGTTCACGGCTTAACATCCGAGAGCTAAACCTGATGGCTTTCAGAGAGGGTTTCAGCACCAACAGACCTCCCTACTTCGATGGCTCAGATTTCCAGTACTGGAGATCGCGAATGGAATATTACCTGAAAGACAAGCATTCAAATGTGGTTTGCTGTCAAGGAGGGTTTCTCCCCACCAAAGGATGCAGAAGGAAAAGAGCTCGAGTTCTCGAGCTGGTCTACTGAGCAAGTCAGAAAGGGAGAAGCTGATGCAAAGGCTGTGGTCACCTTACAATGCGGTATGACCAAGGACCAACTGATAAAAGTTGGCCCCTTCACAAGTGCTAAGGATCTCTGGGACAAACTCAGAGAACTTCATGAAGGAACCAAGACACCCGAACAGCTAAGAAGGATCTCCTTCTTAGCCAACTTCAAAACCTTTCCATGGGAGAAAATGAGAAGGTAAGTGAGCTTCATGGAAGGTTCAAGGAGATACTCAACGGCCTCCATTCCATCAGTGAAAGGGTAGACAATCGCGACCTCGTAAGGTATATTCTTAAAGCTTTTCCTAGAAGTGCCTTGTGGGCATCCATGGTGGATGCTTACAAGGTATCCAAGGATCTTTCCATTATAAATTAGAAGATTTATTCTGTGAGATGGAATTACACGAGATCGCTAACCAAAGCCCAAAAGAGAAAGGGTTGGCTTTTGTGGCAGGGAACAGAAGACAAAAGAAGGAGAAGAAGAAGGAGCAGAAGAAAGAAAAGGTGGAGTACTGCCATGTGGCTTTAGTGGCACTAGATGAGCCAAACAAGGAGAGTGATAGCGAATCAAGCTCCTCAACCGCGCCTTCATCATCTTCGGATGATGAAGAGGTAATCTCTCCAGAATTAGATAAATGTTATAGGACCATAGCATGTTTAACGGATTTGTTAAAGAAATCTAAAAAGAAAGTCAAATCATTAAAATTGGAGGTAGAACAGTTGAGAACCTCTAAGGATGAGGTAAGTAATGACTTTCATGATGAGTTCCTCAAGGATGAGAACAAGACTCTTAGGAGCGAAATTGAAAACCTCAAGAATATTCTTCAGAAATTTTCAACTAGCTCTAAAACCTTAGATATGATTCTAAATTCCCAAAAAGCAGTTTATAACAAGGTTGGTTTGGGTTACCAACCTAAAGAATCAAGTTTCATGTCACTAATGTCTAGGACTCGTGTTAGACCAAATCATACTTCTAAGGGTCAAAAAGTTCAAAAGAAAATGACTAAGGCTTGGGTGCCAAAGTCAGTTGTTGTAGATGCTTTAGGTCCCAAAATTTGGGTACCTAAAACCTCCATCTTTAGAATTGTATAAGCATGGGTTGAGGGGGAGCATGTATCAACATGAGTGGTTGATATTTGGTCCTCCAAAACATATAGCCATTCCTAGTTAGGAATGAGCTTACCATTTCATCAAATTCATATGAATGGCTTAGGTTGACACATAACTTACTCTCGCCATGGGTTGTCTTGGATAGTTAGGTTTCTTGTTGCAATTTATGTTTTCTTGTATATGTTATACATCATGAATGCATGCCAATTGTGGTTAAGAATAAGATGAACACATGTTTTGGTACTAATTTGATACAAGCATGTTTTGAAAGTTTGATCACAGTGTTATTTGTATTATGAAATCTGATCATATATATATTGATACATGCTGATCATATTTTGAAAATCTGATTTTAAGTATCACATTTTGATAATTGTTTGATTAAGTGAATTATGATGAATAAAGCTCATTTAGGGAGAAAATCTAAGTGAATTAGGAGATAGAAACAGTTACTGAAAGTTTCTGCTTTTGCTGGTTTCTGAAACCTGAGTAAAATTGTGCGAAACTCCTAAATACCAAGCCTGATTGGTCCACCGACCGATCAGGACCCACCCTGATCGGTCACTGTGACCGATCAGGGATCCTCCTGATCGGTCTGGTGACCGATCAGTCCAATTATGATGTTCAATTGGTCAAAGAAGGGTAGAAATTTCTAAGATTTTTGATTTTCAGGAATGTTTCTGAAACATCAAGGATTAAATATCAATTTGATACAAACCTATGTTGGGATGTTCAAATTCAGAAGAAAGGGGTTTGTTGAGTCATGACTCTTGTCCTTAATGTCGTGTTTCGAAAATATTTCTGAAATAACGAACATTAATAGAGTCTATGCCCCCGTTGAGGAATGCAAAATGTCAATGCAGTCTGATTAGGAACGTATCATGGTTTCAGAAATTTTTCTGAAATCTGATCGCTCCCCAGATTAAAAAATATTTCTGTATCAAATAACCATGATTCGATATCAGATACAGATGCATTCTTTACTTGACATATGAAACATACACATATGTGACCATGATATAGTTCGGTGTATGTTTTCAACCACTGTTATTGTCGTATGATGCATATACATTGTTGCCATGATACATTTATGGTATATGCCTCTCATATGCAAAACTTCTATCTTGATTATTTCGGATTTTGGGAAGAGACCCTAGGTTGAGGGGGAGTTATGATTAAACTTAATAACCATACCCTTTTCGGTGTTTGACAAAG
This sequence comes from Boesenbergia rotunda, assembly GCA_024364735.1. NCBI lineage: Eukaryota > Viridiplantae > Streptophyta > Magnoliopsida > Zingiberales > Zingiberaceae > Boesenbergia > Boesenbergia rotunda. Next base: position 227,925 of record JAGFNQ010003801.1, on the reverse strand, counting down.
GGGGAGAGAATGGTTGATTAAGTTTAGGGTTTGTTATTGTAGGGGAGGACTTTGATTGGTTTGTTATTGTAGGGGGAGGACTTTGATTCCCTTATGATAATTTAATTGACTCTGATTAATGAATACCTAAACTTAAATCGGGTTGTCAAACAACAAAAAGGGGGAGATTGTTGATGCAGTCTGGTCCGATTGTTGTTTTGGTGTTGACAACGATTTAAGTTTGGTTGAGTAAGAATTGAAGAAAATCCTGGTGAGTGAAGCCAGGTCCTAGCGAGTGAAGCTAGGTGGAAAAATCCGGGTGAGTGAAGCCAGGTCCTAGCGAGTGAAGCTAGGTGAAGAAAATCCTGGTGAGTGAAGCCAGGTCCTAGCAAGTGAAGCTAGGTGGAAAAATCCGGGTGAGTGAAGCCGGGTCCCGGTGAGTGAAGCCGGGTGATTGAAACCCTGGTGAGTGAAGCCAGGTCCTAGTGAGTGAAGCTAGGTGATTGAAACCCTGGTGAGTGAAGCCAGGTCCTAGTGAGTGAAGCTAGGTGGAAAAATCCCGGTGAGTGAAGCTGGGTCCTGGTGAGTGAAGCCAGGTGATTGAAACCCTGGTGAGTGAAGCCAGGTCCTAGTGAGTGAAGCTAGGTGGAAAAATCCCGGTGAGTGAAGCTGGGTCCTGGTGAGTGAAGCCAGGTGATTGAAACCCCGGTGAGTGAAGCCGGGTGACTGAAACCCCGGTAAGTGAAGCCGGGTTGAGTTGAATTGGAGCCTGATCGGTCTGGAGATCGGTTGGCACGGAGTCTCTTTGGAGGATCGATCAGGTGATCGATCCAGGGAAATCCAGGGAGCCTGATCATTCTGGTGAACGATCAGGGAGAGAACAGAAGGTTTTCCAACCTTTCTGTTGGAAGGTTTGATCGTTCTGATGAACGATCAGTGAGTAGGAGGGAGAAGACCCTGATCGGTCATACGGACCGATCAGGGCCCTCCTGGACCGATCAGGGACTATCCTGATCGGTCCAGCTGCTCCATGATCGGTCAGTGTGACCGATCAAAGGTGTTCCCTGATCGGTCACTGACCGATCAGGTGCTTTGAGACTCTAAGGGCCTGAAACCCCTGATCGGTCTTTGACCGATCAGGAACTTTCTCTGATCTATCAGGGTGATCGATCAGAAAGTCACTGGATCGATCAGGAGATCACCTGATCGATCAGGGTCATCACTGATCGGTCTGGTGACCGATCAGTATCTGAACATTAATTCAAACGCGCTGTCAGAAGTTTCTGAACGCGACCATACACTGTTCCATTACCTGTGATGTGCCTTGCTGAGCCTATGTTGGAGTGTATGCAGGTAACAGGGATGGTGTCAAGCACTCAAGGAAGGAGGAGCCTTCTCTGGAGTGGTTGTGTGGCCTTGTCAAAGTCTCAACGGGCGATTGGAGCGGCTGGCGACTGACGGAGGCTCAGCTGAAGAGGACTTCAGTGGACTGGGTGCTCAGTGGAGTTGGTGGGTCAAGCATGGCTCAGTGATATGGCTCAGTGATGCGGATGAGACTTGGCAGTGAGGAAGCACTTAAGAGGAAGCGGCTGAAGAGATCGAATAGAAGTGACAACAGAATAGAACACAAAGAAGCAAGTGTGTTGCTGTGTTTTTTGTTGCTGTGAGATCTCTTAGAGCTTACTCTTGAGTGTTCCTGTACATCTTTGAGTGAGTCCCTCTCGTATTCTCCTGTGCTTAACCTTGTATCATTCTGAGAAGCTTGTGGAGAGGTTTCTCCACCGAGAAGGAGACTCTGTTCTATCCGGGACACCGGGGCTTGATCTGCCGACGATCAAGGGATCGCTCACCTTACGAGCACGCCAAGGAGTAGGGGCAAGTTATCCCCGAACCTTGTACATCGAGGTGTTAGCGACTGGTTTGGTTTCTGTTTCTGTTCTGCAGTTATTTGGTTTCTGTATTTGTTTCCGCTGCCTAACCCTAACTGCAGAGAAAGATCAAAAAGAGCCAAAATCTCTTGTCTTGGCTATTCACACCCCCCTCTCTAGCCCAACAAGGTAGCCAAGTTGAATATTCAAATTTGAAATTTTTCGGTTGTCCTGCATATGTTCATGTTACTAATGGAAAATTAGATCCACATGCTAGGAAATGTATTTTCATTGGTTATCCATATGGAGTGAAGGGTTATCGCTTGTGGTGGCCTGATCCAAATTCTAAAAGGATTATGGTTAGTAGAGATGTTATTTTTCATGAAAATGCATTATTATCTTCTGAAAAAGAATTTGTTGATTCTTCTACTGGTGCAAGTGATCAAGCTGATGCCAGCAAGAAAGTAGATTATGAAATTCGATCAAACATTCCTATGCCAGAAGAAAATCCTTCCATGGACACATAATCTAGCAGTGTGTCAGGTTCTACTAATGATTTTATTGATCCGCAGTAGCATGATTATGCCATAGCTCGTGATCGTCCGAGGAGAGAAATTAGAAAGCCTGTTCGATTTGTTGATGACAGCCATTTTGTAGCTTATGCTTGACTATTGCACAGGAGATTGATGGGGATTTAGAACCTCATAACTACGCTGAATCTATATCCTGTGGTATATTAGCAAAATGGTTATCTACAATGCAGGAAGAAGTGGATAGCCTCCACAAAAACAATACTTGGGATCTTGTTAAGCTTCCGAAAGACAAGCGTGTTAATAGTTGCAAGTGGATTTATAAAATGAAGGATGGTATTCTCGGGTTGAAAATGCAAGATATAAAGCACGATATGTTGTTAGAGGATTTGATCAACGGGAAGGTATTGATTTTAATGAAATTTTCTCCCCTGTTGTTCGTCATACCTCAATTTGTGTGTTACTTGCCTTGGTTGCTCTCTATGACCTCGAACTTGAGCAACTTGATGTTAAGATTGCTTTTCTTCATGGTGAGTTGGAAGAAGAAATTTACATTCAACAACCTGAGGGTTTTGTGGTTCAAGGATAGGAGGATCATGTCTGCTATTTGAAGAAATTACTTTATGACCTTAAACAGTCACCCAGACAATAGTATAGGAGGTTTGATTCATTTATGTTGAAATCTGGCTATTCCAGGAGCCTATATGATAATTGTGTTTATTTTCAAAATTTCCCTTATGGATCTTTTTTATTTACTTGTTGCTATATGCTGATGATATGCTTATTGCTACACGTGACATTTTCTTGATTAACAAGTTGAAGGCCCAGTTGAGCAGCGAGTTTGATATGAAATACTTGGGCGGGGCGAAGTCGATTCTTGGGATGGAGATTAAAAGAAATTGTCAGGCTGATGTATTATGGTTATCTCAAAGGAAATACATCAAGAAAGTTATTGGCAGGTTTAACATGCAAAATTCTAAACCTATTAATACTCCCATGGTTGCTCACTTCAGGTTGTCTATGGTTGAGTGTCCTCAAACTAAGGAAGATAAAGAATAAATGACTAGTGTCCCTTACGCTAGTGCTATTGGAAGACATGTATGTCATGGTTTGCACTAGGCCCGATTTGACGTATGCTGTCAGTCTTGTCAGTAGGTTTATGCACAATCTTGGAAAAGAGCATTGGAATGCGGTGAAGTGGATTCTCCGTTATTTGAAAAATACTATTGATATTGGTTTGGTGTTTGAAGTGTTGATGTTGATTATGCCGGTGATTTAGATCGGAGGAGATCATTATCCGGTTATATATTTTCTTTATGTGGTTCAACCATCAGTTGGTGTGCTTCTCTTCAGTCGATTGCAGCATTGTCGACCACTGAAGTTGAATATGTTGCAGCGACAACGGGTGTTAAGGAAGCTGTCTGGCTTCGTAGTTTAGTTATTGAGCTTGGACTAAATCAAGATGTTTTTACTGTATTTTGTGATAGCCAAAGCGCTATACACTTGATGAAGAATAGTATGTACCACAGTAAGACCAAGCATATTAGTGTCAAGCAACATTTTGTTCTGGATACCGTTGCCATTGGTGAAGTTGTTGTGAAGAAGATCCACACCGATGACAACCCAGCTAACATGTTAACCATTCCACTTCCTATTGCCAAACTCCAATATTGTTTGGACTTGGTTGGTGTTCAGCGTTGATGATTGCCCTGTGAGTCTTGGTATTTCGAGAGAGTTCATTTTTGGGATTTGACGCAAGGCAGAGATTTGTTGGGTATGCGTCAAATTTGTTGGAGCATTAAGTTGGTGAATTAATTAGTTCAAGAAGGAAATTCATCAATGTGTTCAGAGTAACTTATGCCGCACGGTCGTACGCAGATTTGGCAAACTTTTTCCCTTATAGGATCACTCTCTGTCCTAATTTCTTTCCTTATCTTTGCCCTTGATTTTCTAAGGATATATACAATATATACATGGTTGTATTTTGCTGTTTTTTAGGTGCCGCCGTTTCCAACGAAAGTGTCTTATATTCTCTTTCTCAATCAGGGGCGTAGCCACCTTAAGGAGAGATGGTGCGATCACCCCCTCTCAAATTTTATTAAAAAAATTATATATATATATATATATACTTGTTATTATTTTTCTTAGTCGATCACCCTCATTCATTGTCGAAAACTAAAACTAATCACATATTTAGAAAGCTCATGACCTAAGCTATCCATTGCTACCACTTTTATGAGGAAATATCGAGATTTAAAATATTAAGTATTGGATTTTAAAATAAAATATCATAATAAGTGAATGAACTAAATCATAGGACATAAAATGAGAAGTGAGGGCGTTAAATTAAAATTAATCCACTTTGAATTAAATTCAAGTACGGAGATAAGGATTACTTTGATTTAATCCAGGATTAATTTGGTCCAGTTATGACCGAATCAAGTTTAATATTTAAATAGGTTCGATTCATTTAAAATGAATTAGGATATTTTTGAGAAAAATATTTATAATTTTTTTTCTTCCTTTTCTCCCTACGCATGTCACAACCCTACCATATCGTATGTCACCTCTTCGTTTATTCCTCTCTTTTATTTTTCTCTTCCTCTTCTTCCACAATGACTTCTTCTCTTTCTCTTCTCCAATGATAGTAAACCTATAATTTGTTCCGCTCATCTTCTTAAGCACCAGAGCTTTCTTTTCTTCTCCTTTCTCTTCTCCAATGAGCAAGAAATGCAGTAACAACTACTACGCTCTTCCAACAATAAAAGCAGTCCTCAACCCTCACATCTTCTCCCTCTTCTTATATTTTTAGGATTTTATTAACACTATAAAATATTTATGTTTTTACTTCTTCCTCTCCCTATTTTCTCTCTTCTCTATTTTTCTCAAAAGCAATGATTTTCTAAGAGGAGTAAGTTATTTCTTTCTTCTTTCATATTTAATTAATTACAGAAAAGTTGTCAAGTATAAATTTTATTTTATTAGGTTGCTAGTTAAGATGATTATTTAGATCGCAATGAAGATCTTATATGTAGAAATGCTAAATATTACGAGAAAACGATATCACAAATGATTTTTTGACTTTAAATCATAAAAAAGTTTTGAGGATCGATATATCATTGTTTCAACTAAAACTAAGAGTTGTGATCAAAATTTTTGAATTTAAATTCATTTTCAGCTCCTTAAATTCAAAATTTAGGTTTTTAAATGATGAAATCGATCTGCATTAATATTTAGAATTTTTAAAAATCGCCCCTCCTGGTCGAAAATCCTGGCTACGCCATTGTTTCTCAACATAGTGAAGTCTCTCTTGCTCGTGGCTTTTTTGCCTCTTATTAGAGGTTTTTTCCACGTTAAATCTGGTGTTATATTTTCTTCTTATTGTTTGTTGTTTTTCTTGCCGACTTAATCATTACATGTTTGGTAAGGAACTTGATGAAAAGAAAACGACAATTTACCAAAGGGCGTACCTAAATATCGAAAATTACCAAAGGGCGTACCATGGTTTCTATTTTACCAAAGGGCGCAGGCCTTTATGTGAACTTCCTCTTATACCCCTCCTTCTAACTGCTGTCTTTCTCTTTCTCTCTCTCAGTAACAAATTTCGAGACATCTGCACGTGCTTTTTAAGACTTTTATTTTAAAATAATATATTATGAAATCGACGCTAAAAACGTAAGGTAAAAATTAAAAAAAATATTTCAGTTAAAAATAACTCATCCAACATGATTTAAAAATATAAATAAATAATTTTTATATTTGATTAATAAAAATTAATATATTAAATAATATTTAATAAATATATTAATATATAAAATAATTTCAAAAAAAAACGTATGCAGAAATAAAAAAAAAGCATAAAAAAAATTTCAAAAAACAAAACGTATGTAGAAACAAAAAAAAAACTAAAAAAATTTCAAAAAAAAACGTATGCGTGGGCCTAAAATTTTTATTTCAAGTCCACGTTGGGCCTGAAATCTTTTGATTCAGGCCCGACGTAGACTCAAATTTTTTTTCTATTTTAAAAATATATTAATATATAAAAAAACCAATCAAAACACTTAATTTCAAATTAAAACGCAGGGTCTGAAGTCATGCTAGGAGGGCCTGAACATAGATGTGATGTCCATCAGTGAGTTTTGGTCAAAACCCACTGATATTTCTAAACTACTCCTATTTGATTGGCGATATCTAATATATAGATGTTTGGACACCTAAAGCATCATCTCCTACCTCTACCCTCTCTATTCATATGGAGTTTTCAAAAATCCAGATATGGGAGGTCCATCAGTGGGTTTTGGTCAAAACCCACTGATATTTCTAAACTACTCCTATTTGATTGGTGATATCTAATATATAGATGTTTGGACACCTAAAACATCATCTCCTACCTCTAACCTCTCTATTCATATGGAGTTTTCAGAAATCTAGATATGGGAGGTCCATCAGTGAATTTTGGTCAAAACTTGCTGATATTTCTAAATTACTCCTATGATTGGTGATATCTAATATATAGATGTTTGGACACCTAAAACATCATCTCCTGCCTCTACCCTCTCTATTCATATGGAGTTTTCAGAAATCCAGATATGGGAGGTCCATCAGCACCTCCCATATCTGGATTTCTGAAAACTCCATATGAATAGAGAGGGTAGAGGTAGGAGATGATTTTTAGGTGTCCAAACATTTATATATTAGATATCACCAATCAAATATGAGTAATTTAGAAATATCAGTGAGTTTTGACCAAAACCCACTGATGGACCTCCCATATCTGGATTTCTGAAAACTCCATATGAATAGAGAGGGTAGAGGCAGGAGATGATGTTTTAGGTGTCCAAACATCTATATATTAGATATCACCAATCAAATAGGAGTAATTTAGAAATATCAGCGAGTTTTGACCAAAACCCACTCATGGACCTCCCATATCTGGATTTCTGAAAACTCCATATGAATAGAGAGGTTAGAGGTAAGAGATGATGTTTTAGGTGTCCAAACATCTATCTATTAGATATCACCAATCAAATAGGAGTAGTTTAGAAATATCAGTGGGTTTTGACCAAAACCCAGTATGGACCTCCCATATCTGGATTTCTGAAAACTCCATATGAATAGAGAGGGTAGAGGTAGGAGATGATGTTTTAGGTGTCCAAACATCTATATATTAGATATCACCAATCAAATAGGAGTAATTTAGAAATATCAGCGAGTTTTGACTAAAATCCACTGATGGACCTCCCATATCTGGATTTCTGAAAACTCCATATGAATAGAGAGGTTAGAGGTAGGAGATGATGTTTTAGGTGTCCAAACATCTATATATTAGATATCACCAATCAAATAGGAGTAGTTTAGAAATATCAGTGGGTTTTGACCAAAATCCACTGATGGACCTCCCATATCTGGATTTCTGAAAACTCCATATGAATAGAGAGGGTAGAGGTAGGAGATGATGTTTTAGGTGTCCAAATATCTATATATTAGATATCACCAATCAAATAGGAGTAGTTTAGAAATATCAGTGGGTTTTGACCAAAATCCACTGATGGACATCACATCTATGTTCAGACCCTCCTAGCATGACTTCAGACCCTACGTTTTAATTTGAAATTAAGTGTTTTGATAGGTTTTTTTATATATTAATATATTTTTAAAATAGAAAAAAAATTTAAGTCTACGTCGGGCCTGAATCAAAAGATTTCAGGCCCAACGTGGATCTGAAATAAAAATTTCAGACCCATGCTGGGCCTGAAATAAAATATTTCAGGCCCAACGTGGGCCTGAAATCTATTGATTTCAGGCCCACGCATACGTTTTTTTTGAAATTTTTTTTGTTTATTTTGTTTCTGCATACGTTTTGTTTTTTGAAATTTTTTTATGTTTTTTTTTATTTTTGCATACATTTTTTTGAAATTTTTTTATATATTAATATATTTATTAAATATTATTTAATTTATTAATTTTTATTAATTAAATATAAAAATTATTTATTTATATTTTTAAATCACGTTGGATGAGCTATTTTTAACTAAAATATTTTTTTTAATTTTTACCTTATGTTTTTAGCGTCGATTTTATAATATATTATTTTAAAATAAAAGTCTGAAAAAGCACGTACAGATGTCTCGAAATTTGTTACTGAGAGAGAGAAAGAGAAATATAGCAGTTAGAAAGAGGGGTATAAGAGGAAGTTCACATAAAGGTCTGCGCCCTTTGGTAAAATAGAAACCATGGTACGTCCTTTGATAATTTCCGATATTTAGGTTCGCCCTTTGGTAAATTGCCGAAAAGAAAAAGAAGAGTTTTTTGGTATGACAGTTCATGAGAGGAGATCTGCATCGATCATTTTCGAAGGAGCTAGCACGTGTAGTTCTTCTTTTGCAGGCCTTATTAAGGTATATTTGCTCTACTTGGTATAAGCTTGGTATTGTCTGTATCACTGCTATAGTTCCAGTTCTTTACGTAGGTTTCATAGTTCTATAACTGATCAGGCTTCATCAGTTTATAATTGTGTCGACAAATGATTCAATTGGATGGATAATTTAGTCTCTGAAATATCCAACGTTTTATTCCTTTGGTAACCATGTCCTTATTTTTATTTTTTATAATTCAAGAATTATTTTTTCAATCGAATATTACAAGTGATCGATCTGGTTGAACGGAATTTTTTTATCATCAGTAAATCAAAAAAATACTTGCATAGATCCATTCAAGCGGCTGGGATTTTCAAGACGGTAAATTGATGTTTTTTTTTTCACAGTGCATGCATTACAGTTTGGATTCGATCGCACGAAGCCATCCCCTAGCTTGAACCTACCTTTTGAAAATCTATGAAATCATTAAATATAAAGGAACAGATGATTGTGATAGGACGTGAATGCTGCAGTGAGAGTTAAATGACGTTCTTGGAAGAAATCATTTAGGACATGTCCTTGGAGTCTTTATATAGTACTAGCAGTAATCAATCGATTTGCAGCAAATACATGGCTTGTTCTTCATCATCATCAATTGCCTCATGCTTCAGCTGCTTCCTCTTTTTTCCTCTTCTTCTACTCTTCTCCTCAGCAACATCAACTGATACAATCGCTACAAATCACTCTGTGGCAGGGAACCAAAGCATCACATCCAAAGAGGGCGATTTCGTACTTGGCTTCTTCACACCACCAGGTAGCTCCTCACTCAACTATTATATCGGCATCTGGTACAATAAGATCTCCGTGCTCACCCCAGTATGGGTGGCCAACAGAGCCACCCCAGTCACAGACCCGACCACGTCCGAGTTCAGAATCTCTGATGATGGCAACCTCGTCCTCCTCGTCAACTACTCCAAAACCATCCTATGGTCCACCAATGTCGCCAACATTTCTTCCTCCAACTCCACAGTTGCGGTCATCCTTGACAATGGTAATCTTCAGCTCAGGGATGGATCCAACTTCTCCCTCATTTTTTGGCAGAGCTTTGATCACCCCACTGACACTTGGCTTCCTGGTGGCAAGTTGGTGTTCAATAAGATCACCAAAAGACCTCAACACCTCACTTCCTGGAAGAATAAAGTTGACCCTTCTCCGGGGATCTTCACCTTTGGGATGGATCCGACTGGACTCTTACAATACTTAATTTTGCGGAATATGTCTCGGATATGTTGGGCTAGTGGACTGTGGGATGGCCACGAATTTAGTTCAGTCCCTGAGGCCACATCAAATTATATGTACCACATGCAAGTAGTCAATGATACAGATGAGATGTATGTCACATATACTGTAGATGAAACCAATAATCTCACGTCTAGATTTGTAATGGATTATGATTCCGGCGAGATCCAAGAACTGGTGTGGATGGAGAATTTGAAGTCATGGATGACCATCTGGGCTCAACCAAGAAGCAAATGCTCAGTTTATGGGGTATGTGGACCTTTTGGTAGCTGCAACGACTTCACCTCACCTTTCTGTTATTGCGTTAAAGGTTTCAGGATCAAGTCTCAGAGAGATTGGGATTTGGGTGATAGAAGTCAGGGTTGTGAGAGAAAGACTCCTTTACAATGTAGTGGTCTAAGCAACAACTCTGCCGATTCAGAGAAAGATGGTTTCTTTGAGATGACAAATGTTAGGCTACCAGATAACCCCTTCAAATTGACCATGCTTAGGAGCTCACAAGATTGTGAACTAGTTTGCTTGAATAACTGCTCTTGCAATGCTTATTCCTTTAACTCTAGTGGGTGTTTTGTTTGGCAGGGAGAGTTGCTTAATCTTCAAGAAGAACATAATGAATCTGATGCAGGTACACTTTACCTTCGGTTGGCTGCTTCTGAGTTGCCAAGTTCTGAAAGCAGCAAAAAGAGAGTGGTCATATGGGTAATAGTAGGGGCTGTGCCATGTATCATAGTTTGTTTGTTTGTTGTTTGTATCTTAATTCTGAAGCGAGGACGTAGAAGAATGATCCAGAAGTCAAAGGCTGTGCAAAGTTCTTTGGTCTCTTTTACATACAATGAGCTGCGGATTGCCACCAAAAATTTCTCAGATAAGCTTGGAGGAGGGGGCTTTGGATCAGTGTTTAAAGGGTCGTTGCCTGGTTCGATTGATATTGCAGTGAAGAAACTTGAAGGTCTTTATCAAGGAGAGAAACAGTTCAGAGCAGAGGTGAGCACACTAGGAGCCATTCAACACGTAAACCTTATTCGACTAATGGGCTTTTGCTCTCAAGGAACCAAGAAATTACTGGTTTATGAGTTCATGTCGAGCGGTTCTTTAGCTACTCAGCTTTTTCATAACAATTCAAATATTTTGGACTGGAACACAAGATATCAAATTGCTATCAGAACTGCGAGAGGATTAGCTTATCTTCATGAACAGTGCAGAGACAACATCATACATTGTGATATTAAGCCAGAGAACATACTGTTGGATGATGCTCTCATGCCAAAAGTGGCAGATTTTGGTCTAGCAAAGCTCGTCGGAAGGAACTTTAGCAAAGTTCTCACTACCATTCGAGGGAGTAGAGGATATCTTGCACCTGAATGGATAGAAGGTACATCCATCACCACCAAAGTAGATGTTTATAGTTATGGAATGATGTTATTCGAGATCATATCTGGCAAGAGAAATTTAGTCTGTGCAACAGACAGTTGTTTTGAGTTCTTTCCAACAGTGGCAACAAGCAAACTCATTAATGGAGATGTCGAAGGCTTGATAGACCACCGGCTCGAGGGAAAAGCTGACTTGGGAGAGCTTGAAGTAGCTTGTAAATTGGCTGGTTGGTGCATTCAGGATGATGAGTGTTCAAGGCCGACGATGAGTCAAATTGTTCAAGCTCTAGAGGGCAATCTAGAGATCAACATTCCTCCTATTCCCAAGTTTCTCCAAGACCTATCCGACTCTTGTGCCGACAACATCAATTCCCATGGAAACTTCTCTTCAAATCAGAACTCCAACAGTCGTGCCTCTTCAACTAGCCATGAGATAAACAATGCTACAACCTAAGCTCTAGTTAAGACAGAACAAAGATATGTATCGAGTTCATTTGTTATGGTAAAGTTTTTTATCAGTTTGTTTGTCTATTAAATGTGACTAAGTTGTGTTTTTTTTTTTCAATCGATAGGTTGATGTTAGGTATCATCCAAACGCTATTCCGAACGGGTGTCACATTTTCTTATTTTGTATGTTCTTAGATGATTGCTATCTTGAAAAATGCATTATGTTCATATCTAGAATGTGATTGTATAATTACACTTCTATTACACCCTATTTCGAAAGGATGGGAATTCAATTTCTTCCAAAATTGAAATTCAATTACGTGCTTTGGAATAAACTTTTGGTATGAAATTGATATAGAATTAAATTTCAATTCCATCAAACAGGGTGAAATTAAATCAAACCTTTTTAGGTTTGATTTAGATTTCAATTCTTGTTAAATATCAAAATTTGGAGGGCTTAAAGGCTTAAAATCCCAAAATTAAGGGCCTAGTTAGAATTAAATAAACTTGGAGAGTCATTTTGCAAAAGAGCCAAAAACAAATACAACCCTAAGCCGAAGCCACACTCGTAAACAAAACTTCTCTCAAAATTTCCTCTTCCCCTCCCGATCCGTTTCCTCCTTGCCCCGATGCCGAAGCCACGCTCGTAAATTGCAAACCCTAATCGCACGATATCCTTCCTCCCTCATCCGGTGGTGACACCTCCTCCTAGCGAGAAATCATAGCGCGACGCCTCACAACCAGTTTCTTCCCGACGCCGCCCATCGAGAACCCTAGTCACGCAAGAGTTTGTGCGATCGCCTCCTCCACGCGAGAGACCCTAATGCCGAGTGGACGGTCTTCTTCTTCTTCCCTTCCTCGCGTGATCAAGGTCACCTTAGAGCCCTGCCTTCTTCCTCTTCTTCTCCTTCTTGCGGTTCCTCAGGCACACGCCGAGGACAACACAACGTCGATTCAGGTAAGAATAGTCCTGCTTGGTGTCGTACATCCTTGTTTCTGAATCTATGGACTGTTATTCTGAGCAGAGGGGTTTTGGGTCACTGGCAATGTTGGCGATCGGGTTGGAGGTTTCTTTGTTAAGCTTGGTTCTCATATTTTGGTTATGGTGAATGATATAAAGAAATAGGATTTAATATGTGTTTGTCATTTAGAAATCAAGGTAAGCAGAGGTTGCTATTAGTGTGAGCAGGGATAAACCTTGGGTGATGTAGTACAAAACTTTAGTTGCATATTCTCATTCGTTGTCTCAGCTTACATATTCTTATTAAGGATAAGTACTTTAAATTGTCTAGATTGGAACACGTGCTCCAATCAGTCCAACGATATCAAGCATTTCCTTGAGTGATTAATTTAGTAGTTAATGAAAATATGAATTAATTAATAAGTTTATTAATTAAATCATAGATGGAAAGTGATTCTCTAGGTTAACGCGGAAATTAACCTAAGCATCTAATTGTGATAGTTAGGTTAAAAAGAAACGTATTATGATTTATAGATTAATTAAGTATATGGTATATTTAGGATTTATCCTAATCATGTTGAGTATCTTGTTTAGCTAAATTAGTAATTTTTATTAATAGCTAAACTATGTCTTTGATACAGAACCTTGACTTTGTACTCGCACCGTTGATCGTGGGAGGTTCTCTTTGTTTACGGACTTTTCTATTTTAAAGCAGATACTTCTCCTTTGTATTCTTGTAGTTCTTTTATCTTAAAATGCATGGCTTGTTATGTCTGAATAGGTATGCTTCACCTTGTTCCTTGTTGTTATTTATTTTATTTCATCTGTTGATACTTTTCTTGTTTGACCTTCGAGTTTAATTAAAACTTTGTATCCGTACAGTCTCTCGTTGATTTTTCATTCTGTAAAGTACCGCTCGTACGCGAGTACTTAAATGTTCATTAAACACCACTAGAATGGTTGACATTAGAGACATCTTACCTAGTAGTTTAGTTGCATATTCGTTGCTTTCTGGTTGTTTTTCTGGTTTGTTGTTTTTGTTGTTGCATCGTTACTATTCGGTTATTTGTGCGTATTGGTATTATGCACCATACCTGCACCGTTGCATACTGATGACTGTTGGGCTTCCATATGGTTAAGTCGTCGTCAGTCATCTAGTTGCTTTGCCACTCAACCACTTGTTGTGGTAGTTGCTAGAGTGGGAGCAACCGCCCTGTTACGCCACACTTGGCCACTCATGTATAGTGGATGTTGGAGTTGTAGGCAAGCAGTTGACACCCTCACTATTGTTTTCGAGGGATATCAGAGCTGTTGGTGGCTCCCCCTATATATCGGGGTTTTTGGAGTAGTTGACTCCCCAACATCTTGTCCACTCAACCACATCTATCAGTGGTATTCGTTGGAGTGCGTACAGATGTCACAGCCCTACCCACTCGGCCACATAGATATGATGTATTAGCAGCTTGACTGGCGTCAGGGGGGATACATGTCATTTAATCATATGCATCTATTGCATTTATGTATTTTCTTGTGTTTGTTGCATTTATATGAGCTATAGTTGTTACATTTGGTTGACATGCATGTTTGTTTGATACTATGCTATGTCGTATGTTTTCACGTTGTTTTATACAAGTTTTGAGTTCCTCTATTTTCCTAGAGACTGTACACCGTTGTATTCTGTTGTTTCATATATTCTTTGATGTCATGCAATTGTCTACTCATATACCCGCAGAGTCCGTCCGAACTCACCTCCCCTGCCTCCTATTTTTGTTTCAGGTCGTAAGTAGATATACTACTTAAAGCCAGGAGAGGATCCAGTTGTCAGTCCCACCGTGTCATTTCATTTTGGAGTTGAGTTTAGTTTATTTTTCACAGTTATTTTATTTTCTACACTTCGTGAGTTTCACTTTTTTATTTCCTAGACTGGATATATTTTGTTAGTCCGATATTATCGTAGTAGAGATATGTTCATTTTGGACTTATGTTGGAGTTTTCTTTATATTCGAACTTTTTTTTGTTAGCTTTGTTTCTACTAAAAGACATTAAACGGGTTTGAAATGTTTATGCTTAGTTTATCTATATCATTCTTATTGATATAAACTCTGTGGTTGTGTATTTTATTTTCTAGTTTTGATGGCTGAGCCATCTTATATGAGGAGATTATGTATTATTTTTCTAACTTTTCCGCCGTATAGGGGAGATGCTATCCGATTTTCGAGTAAGCATGTGCTTTTGGGGCGTGAAAATTCTTTTGAAAAATTAAAATTACTAAAATAGCCTTTTTTTCCTTTCGCAAACCATCCTGCAACCTTCTCTGTTGATTTTCTCTCCCAACTTGATTTCTCTTCCTCTACACATGAGGCCGAAACCCTTCTCTTGGTCGGAACTCTACTTGTGTGCATCTTCTGTTGTGGGGCGGCGACTGCGGATAGCCTACAGTGCGTAGTAGACCATGCCAGGTTATTGCTCTCGATCATCGCCGACGATTCCTTCTTCTTCTTTTTTGTGTGAGGCCTCATTCTTTTCTTTGTTGCTGTCGTTGATCCTTATGGCGGTTGCACTTCCTCACCGCGCGATAGTGGGTGTCGATGATATTTGGATGTCATTAAACTTTTATTTTATTAAGTTGTTAGTAAAATATTAAGTTTTATTGACGAAGGATAAAATAATAAATATATAAGAATTGAATTCAATTATGATAGATTCCAAATCAAGAAATTCAATTCAATTCTGTTATTCACTAATTCATTCTAAATATATGAATTGAATTTAATTCCTAATTGAATTCAATTTCTGATAAAATTTAATTTAATTCCATTACTTAAAAATAACAGGGTGTTAGAGATGTAAATTGTTTGTTCTAAACTCTCAATTTATTTCAACTTGTATATTTTAGTAAAATTCAGGGGGCCTATTTGCTAGATGTGAAGAGAACCGTATAAGAAAATTTGAATATGAATTTAGAATATGAAATAAACACAGTATGACTTGCTCTTCTTTATTGGCAAACAACCTCCACATGCGGATTTAAAGTTCAAATACAATAAATTATGCAAAAATAATAATTAAAAATAATGACCTTAGCACAACTCTTTCTCCTACTCCTGATTTTATTGGAACTTAAACAGGCTTTAAGTTCAGCGCTCCTTATCTGAGGACTAGTTGAAGTGACACAGTAACCCTTAGCTCTGATGTGAGCTAGAGGAATTGACGCTCTTGGTCCATGACTCGTTTTAGACTTGGAGTAATCTTGGAACAGGAGGAATGCCGACATCTTAACATTCCCGCCTCTCTTCTCTCCTTCACCTCTGGCTCGAGGGCGAAGGCTATGGAATGATGTTGTTCAAGATCATATCTGGCTATTGCATTCAAGATGATGTTGTTCAAGATGGTGGTGATCTTGAAGCAACTTGTAAATTGGCTGGTTGGTGCATTCAAGATGATGAGAGTTCCAGGCTGACGATGAATCAAATTGTTCAAGCTTTGGAGGGCAATCTAGACATCAACGTTCCTCCTATTCCCAAGTTTCTCCAAGGCCTATCTGACTCTTGTGCTGATAATATCAATTCCCCTGGAAACTTCTCTTCAAATCAGAACTCCAACAATTGTGCTTCTTCAACTAGCCATCTGATAAACAATGCTATAACTTAAGATCTAGTTAAGACAGAACAAAGATATGCATCGAGTTCATTTGTTATGGTAATATTTTCTCTCTGCATATGAAGTTTATTTATCTATAAAATATGACTAAGTTGTGTGTTTTTGACTCGATAGGTAGATGTTCGGTGTCGCCCGTATCACATGTTCATATTGAGTATGTTCTTCGATGATTGTTATCATGAAAGTTACATTATGTATTGTCTAGAATGTAATTGTATAATTACACTTCAATTGGAGATATAAATTGTTTGTCCTAAATTCCCAATTTGTTTCAACTCTACCATATCTGAAATAAACACAACATGATTTGCTCTCACTGCATTGGAAAACGACCTCCACATGTAGATTTAAAGTTCAAATACAATAAATTATGCAATAAATATTATGAACTCCCTACAACTCTTTCTACTGGTTTTATTGAAACTTAAACAGGATTTAAGTTGCAGCATCCTTATCTGATTATTAGTTGAAGTGGCACAGTAATCCTTAGTTCTGATGTGAACTAGAGGAATTGATGCTCTTTGTCCATGACTCATTTAGGACTTGGAGTGACCTTGGAACAGGAGGAATGCCGACATCTAGATTGCCCTCTAGAGCTTGAACAATTTGACTCATCGTTGGCCTCAAGCTCTCGTCATCTTGAATGCACCAGCAAGCAAGTTTACAAGCTATTTCAAACTCTTCTGAGTTGGCTTCACCCTCTAGCCTTTGGTCTAGCAAGCTTTTGACGTCTCCGATTACAAGTTTGTTTGTTGCGACTAAGGGGAAGAACTCAAAACTACTTTCTCCCGTATACATTAGGTTTCTTTTTCCTGATATGATCTCGAACAACATCATTCCGTAGCTGTAAACATCTACTTTTGTAGTGATGGGCATACCCGAAATCCATTCAGGCGCAATGTACCCTCTACTTCCTCGAATGGTTGTGAGAACTTTGCTAAAGTTCCTTCCGACGAGCTTTGCTAGACCAAAATCAGCTACTTTTGGCACAAGTGCATCATCCAACAGTATGTTCTCTGGCTTAATGTCACAATGTATGATGTTGTCCCTGCATTGCTCATGGAGATAGGCTAATCCTCTTGGCAGTTCCGATAGCGATTCGATATCTTGTTGTCCAGTCCCAAAACACTGGAGTTGCTACGAAAAAGCCGATCAGCTAACGAACCGGCTTGGCATGAACTCATACACCAACAACTTTGGTCCGTTGAGAGCAAAAGCCGATTAGCCTAATGAGGTTTACATGTTGAATGGCTCCTAGTGTGCTCACCTCCGCTCGAAACTGCTTCTCGCCTTGGTAAAAACCTTCGAGTTTCTTCACAGCGATTTCAATTGAGCGGGCAACGACCCTTTAAACACGGACCCAAAGCCCCCTGCTCCGAGCTTTTCAGAGAAGTTTTTTGGTGGCAATCCTCAGCTCATCATAACATGAAGGAGACCAAAGAATTCTGGACAACTTTTGAGTTTTGAATAGCTCTCCTCCTCTCTCTCATCCATACCAAACCCCCAATGATGAAACAAACAAAACTACAACAGCCGGCACAATGACCCCAACGGAGATGTGTGCTACCATTCTCTTCTTGTTGCTTTCAGAAGTTTGAAACTCAGAGGCAGCCAAGCGCAAGTAAAAGTGCCTGCATCAAGCTGATTAAGTTCTTCCTGTAAATTGAGTAATTCTCCATGCCAAAACAAAGCACCCAGTGGAGTTGAAGGAATAAGCATTACAAGAGCAATTACTCAAGCAAGCTTGTTCACAATCTTGGGAGCTCCAAGCGTTGCCAAACTGAGGGAGTTGTCAGGTAGTCTAACATTTTCCAGCTTAAAAAAACCATCTTCTTCAGAATTGTTTTGGCCACTGCACTGCAGAGAGGCCACCCTCTCACAACCCTGGCTTCGATCGCCCAAACCCCAATCTATCTGAGACTTGATCCTGAAACCTTTAAATGCAAGTGCAGAATGGCGTGGAGAGATCATGGCAGCTGCCGAAAGGCCCGCAAACCCCATAAACGGAGCATTTGCTTCTCGGTTGAGACCAGAAGAGCAGCACGAGTTTGAATTCTCCATCCATGTCAGTTGCCGGATCTGGCCGGAATCAGGATCGATCACACATCTGGACGTGAAGTAGTTGGGATTACTGACACTGTACGTGAAGTAGTTCTTATCCGTTTCATTGACCACTTGGAAGTTGTATATGTAAACAGGAAGTAACTCAGGGATTTGGCTGAAGATCCGACCATCCCACAGTCCAGTAGTCCAGTATGTGCGAGACGAGTTCCAAAAGATGAAGTACTGCAAGCTTCCTCCCTGATCCATCTCGAAGCTGAAGATTCCCGGGAGCAGGGTCGACTCTGCTCTTCCAGGACGTGAGGCGCTGGGATCTCTGGTGATCTTGTTGAACCCGAACTTGGCTCCGGGAAGCAAAGTGTCAGTGGGGTGATCGAAGCTTTCCCAGAAGACGATAGAAGAGTTGGATTCGTCCCTGAGCTGGAGATTGCCCGTGTCAAGGAGGGCAGCGACGACTGTGGAGTTGGACGTGGCGGCGTTAGTAGACCATATGATACTGGCATTGGAGTGGTTGGCGAGGAGGACGAGGTTGCCATCGCCGGAGATTCTGAGCTCCGACGTGGTTGGGTCTGTGACCGGGGTGGCTCTGTTGGCCACCCACACGGGGGTGAACGCAGAGATCTTATTGTACCAGATGCCGATGTAGTATCTGGGAAAGGAGCTACCTGGCGGCACGAAGAAGCCAAGTCTGAAGTTGCCGTCTTTGGAAGTGATGTTTTGGTTCCCGGAGAGAGGCTGGTTTGCGGAGATTGTGTCAGTTGATAAGGAGGATGAGAGTTGAAGAAGAGAATACGATAGGAGGAAGAAGAGGAAGAAGAAGCTGGAGGCCACTGACGGCGATGAACAAGCCATGGATAGCCAGCAAGTCGATTGATGGCTGCTGGGTAGCAGCAATATGTTGAGCTCCAAGCCTTAAAAGTAGCATTTACTTCTGTCGCAATCAACTGTTCCTTTATCTATTCAGCCATGGCAAGTGCTTCCAAAGATTGGTTAAAAGAAGACGTATACGAATATTAGACCAAGTAGTTGGTAAATTTAGAATATTCGATTAGGTTTCGTGAAAAAATTTTATCGGTCATTAGAATAAATCGAAAAATATTCATGATGATCGATCTAGAAGTTCAGTATCTCAGGATTCACGTTCCATTTGAAGAAAAAATTCTTATAAAATACGTTGTAATTAAGAATCGAACTGTAAATATTTACGATAATGATTAATCATTTTACCGCTGTATCATAACCCTGAGGGCTAAAAGAAGATGTCTAAAGAATGCAAAAATGTCGATTGTTAAAGAAAATCAAAGGAATTAATTAGCGTTCAAGATTGTGCCGACTGATGCAAAGGAGTTGAACTGAAAAGGAGGCAGTTGATGATGATGAATAAGCCATGGATATAGCTTGATTGATGCACTAAGCCGAGGCATCAGATAGAATTTTTTTTTTCTCCGAGGTTATGGTACAGTGGTAGGGTGACTAGTCGTTATCCTAGGCATTCGCGATCCGATCCCAAGCTATAATATATTTTTAGGAATTTTTTCTTCAAATGGAACGCGAACTCTAGAACGTTGGACTTCTAGATCGTCTACCATGAGCACTTCCTGATTTACCTTGATGGTCGATGAAAAATTTTTGAAAGACCAAGCCGATATTAAGATTGAAAAATTTTCGTTAATTATTTTTTATTGATGTACTAAGTTGCAGTAACACATGAAGCTCTAAGAAAAAGAGAGTTACGGGAGAGAGAAATTTTTTTCTTATTTTTTTAATGATTTTTTCCCTCAAGAATTAATGCATCCACCGGTCATTACTGCCCCCACTCAACTGTCTTTCGGTGTTTACATTTAATAAACTTATCTGCAAATTCAATTCTCTAACTGTTCCGGTTTAGNGATGCTTGCTTAAGATGTCAAAGTATAAGTCTTCATGACCAAGATGACTTGAACATCGCAAGTTAAAGGAACATCGCACTTAAGATGCAGTAAGGACTTCATTGACATATCTATATGTAGATTTCCATATGAAGTTTTACAGCTAGTCACTCCAATGAACTAGTTCCCTTAACTAGCATTCATGTTTATCTCCGGACATCCCAATGTCACCAGCCAGTGAGAATCAGCTGATTAGAGAATAACTCATGCTAGTCTCAACAGAATTGATAGTGTCCGTATTTATCAATTCATCGACTAGGGACAATTTCAATACTTCACAATTACACATGTAGAGATAATCACTAGTTGTGAATTAATCACAAATTCTCTCATGCTATGAATTGTATTGCGGACATTCAGTAAATGAGTTTATGATCTCAATCAAATATACGAACATGTATACTCAAATAGTGAATATTCATTTATTAAAGTAAATGATTACAATCATAAGGCGATTGCCTTAGGACACTTCTCTCATATTACTAACAGATGTTTGATCCGGTCATCTTCTTATTGCTTTAGTTGGCGGTTAGTCATTCTAAAGAGTCTGGGTTTTGATACCAATTATAGGTCCGTGTAGGCCAGCTAGAGGAGGGTGAATAGACATGTAATCAAAGTTAAGTACTTCTCTTATTATTCCTTAGCAAGGACAAAAATAGATTAACTAATTAAAATAAACAACATAAAAGAAAAGATGCTCAAAAATTACTTGGTTATAACCTAGGTAGTTGTTAATTTAAGGCAGTGAAAAGTGCACTATCAAAACTCTTTCATGAAGGCGGAGTAACTTCTTACAAACTTTTACAGATCAAAACAAGATAAGGAAAATGAATACTAGTTGTTGTCTTTCATTACTAGCCCTAGGGGACTATTAATAGCTAATTGATCAAATGTTACCATTGTTGACGTGGCACTAGAGGTGCCTCCAATATGATGCAGGGCGCCTCAATAGGGTAGACTTGTATCCACACGGCCAACCGCTCTTCGACGGTCATTCTGCATATGAGGCTCCTTAGTTCCGACCTAAGGCGTCGCATTTCTGACTTGAGGCGCCTTAAGTCTTAACTGAGGCGCCTCAATTCTGATTTTCGGCAGAAGTAATTCTTTTCATCCGATGTGCCCTCAAAGACAACTAAGGCATCTCGGACCTCGAAATCTTCAAGGTTAACTCCGGAGTTGATCTTCTTCAGTCTCATCGCTTGGGTGATTTCTGGCCATCCAGAGTTGAGCTCACCCGAACCTAACTTCGGCTTTTTTCTCAAATAGGCTTCCTCTTTGGCTTCTCATCCCTCGAAAGTCGGACGTGTTCTTCTTGTCCATTGGTGTACTATTCCGCAACTTCTCATCTCTCGAGTGCATCGGGTTTGTTGACTCTATTTCCGTGCCATTCTTCTCGCTCGTTGTATCTTCCACTCGATTTTTTGTGCTTCTATGTTTCTGCACACTTAGACACAAGGTATCAAACCAAACATAACCTAACTTAACTATGTTGATCACATCAAAATTAACTCGGAGTACTTAGAGTGGTGTCCTCAATTATCCAGATGCTTGAGGGGAGGCTCGGAGTATGTCAATAGTGATCGGATTCTTGAGTGAAGGCTAGGAGTAGATCAAGGGTGATCAAATACTTGATGGGACACTCACACAATAAGAATAATTCTGGTCCTTAGTTTGAAAGGGAGAATTGTTGGGAATACAATTAAAATCTCACATTGGAAATACATGGAAAAGATTATGAATTTATAAGATGAAAGATATCTCTATTAGGATGAGATATTTTGGGTAGAGCCCAAAACTAAATCCACGAGGACTTAGACCTAAAGTGGATAATATTATACTATTATAGAGATATATGAATTTTTTTTTGTCCTAATAGTTTGATAGTTGAACTAGATGTCAAGTAGGTTAAGATTAACCAATACTTAATAGTGCAAAAGTCTAAATAGATCAAAGTTGGCTAGACAATTTATAATTGAGGTCCAATTGATGTTGGTGGAGGAAATCCTTATAAGTTATGGAAGACTAGATGTTAGACATGTGAAGGGAAGTCCTAACTGTTAAAATACGAAAACATTAAGGGCTAAAATATAAATTGTCTGAAACCAGAGGGCTAATGTTAGGAAAAATATGGAGGGGTTAAATGAAAAAGGGCGCAATGATATATAATTAGTTGGCATCGCTTCAGTTGCCCTAGCACACAGCCCGAGCCGACTTTTCCCTTCCTCTTCTCCGTCTTCTTTCTTTTCCTCGTGCGGTCGGAGCGTCGGTGAGCGGTTTTGTGCGGCGTCCAGGCGACATCGGAAGACGACTTCATCTTCCCCACTAAAGTCTGATCGAGATTTCGGGTTTCCCTCATCTCCCTCAAGCACGAATCGAGGTTGCGGGTTTCTTTTTCCTTCCATCGCGATCGATCGAGGTAAGGTTTTCTTCCTAAGTCTGGATATGAGTTGTGGAGATATTAGGGTTGATTCGCGTGGTTGTGATGGCAGATCTCTCATCTTCTCGATCGAGCGATTCTGTTTCCAGCAGGACTCTTTCGGTAGATCGCGCGACGTTTTGGGGGTCTAAGTTTGATCTTGGATCTAGGGCACGATACCGTCGAATTCGCAGGGATCCGTCTTCATCTTGGCGATCCTGATCTGCTCGCTGGATTGGGTTTTCGATTTAAGGTAAGTGGTACTCTGATTTTTGTGTTGGATGAATTGTCGATTTGAATTGGTTCGTGAGTAATTTAGGTTGAGTTTTAGGTCTCTGTTCTTGGAATGATGTGGTGCGTGGGTTAAGTGTATGATTGTGTTGTGTGTACTTGCAAGTTTGGATGGATCACAGGTGAATTGCTAGGATTTCATTGATTAGGTTCCACTGCGAGTTTTAGGAGGGTATGGGTGGATTCCTGATCATTGCCGTGAGCTAGCTTGGGAAAAGAATTGAAATATAAAATTTGGATTAGGTGAAATTAGTTCTTAACTAGGGTTAATTCTAATGGAACTTAGGGATAGCCTAATGATGTGTTTGGGATTACCATGAACCACACCGAGGGTTGGGTGGGTTGGTTGGTTGGTTAAATCCGGTTTTCAGCTAGGTGTCTAGTCTACTTATTATTCATATAAATAGCTAAGATTGTGTATGTGATACAGGTCGTTGACGTAGCTATCTGGACTTCATTTACGGCGGATATTATTTCTGACGGGAGTTCTCTTCGTTTACGATATTCTACATTGGAGCGGGTATCTCTGACTTATCTTTTAGATTAGTCATAGTTGATATGCTGGATATGCTATGTTTAGCGGTAGAGTAATGTAGTATTTTATATCTGCTCTACCTTGGCTGATACTGTTTATGATATACCTGGCATGTGATACCTATACCTTTAGGGCCTAGGTTATGGTGCATTATTTATGATCCTTGCATATCATGTTGATATAGGTGGTTTAGATAGTGGATGCTGTTTGACCAGAGTCATGCATCATCGTGCACTGTGCATCACTGTCTATCAGTGGCCCCTTATGGGTGAGTCAGGTCGACAGTCATACTGACCCATCCATACGACCACTCATGGGTTAGTGGTTGACGGGGTATGGGTAGTGTGCTCTGTGTTGCTCCGCTCATGCACTCATGGGTTAGTGAATCGGAGCGTGGTAGCAGGCAGAGGTCCCTCCTTGAGTAGTCCATATACCAGGAGTTGAGAGAGGGAGGTCTCTCCCCCATTTATATACATGGGGTAGGTGTTAACACTCTGATAGGGATATCCTCCAGAGATGGCCTGGGGCTGATAGTGATATAGCCAGGATAGGTGATAGCCTGGGGCTGATAGAGATATCGCCAGGATAGGTTTTGGCCTGGGGCTATTAATGATATCGCCAGGATAGGTCATGGAGTAGTGGTGTTACACCGACAGCATACCGTCTACTCGGTTGCTCAGGAGTAGCGACAGTAGAGTACGGACGGCAGTCACAGCTCTATGCCGGAGGGTGGCCTTCGCTCAGCTTCCTCCCGTACATAGGTGACGATGTCTGACCGGCGACAGAGGTGACCATGTCATTGCACCATGTGCATACTCATCTTTTGCACTTGCCGTGCTTGTTATACTTGGATGTTGCATTTGATTGACATGAACATACAGGAGACCCTTATGTCTGGTTTCGACGACTCAGTTAGATTGGTATGGTATTTCTATTCCTGTTCCAGTTATGCTTACCACTGTATGTACCTGTGTTATTTCGATTGCCTGTTACTCTATTGCTAGCTTAGACTATCCTATATATCTGATGAGATATTCACTGAGTACTATGACTCACCCAGTTAGCTCCCAGTTTTTATTTCAGGATGATTGTCTGGAGTGCCCGGCAGCCTGTCCCAGTTCGCGTATTTCTTTGAGATGATTCCGGGATGTCTCTTTGACTTTGTTGGTGGTACATGTTGGTACCCGTTTTCTGTTTCTTTTACATTACTTTTCCGCTGCCATATTCATGTTTGATTTTGCCATTTTATACGGCGGTATAGTTGTACTTTTGTGAGCCATGGAGGCCTTGTGCTTTGCGTTTGTCGTAAGTCGTACCGGTACGCAGCTTTGTCATCGTTTTCGTTTCTGTTGATTTCAGACGGTTGTTCCAGCCCTATAGGCTGTGTTACAATCATCTGAGGTGGTCGTAGAGGTTAGGTTTTTGAATTGTCCGTCGGTCGAGGGAGTGGCAGTCCGGTCGGTATCGGACGTGCAGCTCCTCGGAGCGTGATAATTTTTGGTATCAGAGCCAGGTTCTCGAGATACCTTGTGACTTGTGGGTGTTTTTGGACCTTCTGCTGGAGTCGTTTTCTCGTTGGACGTGATTGGGACATGGCAGCGACCGGACAGCTCCAGGCGTTGATCGTACCTTCTGTTGCAGGTTCTGTTATTAATTCTAAAATTATTAGGCAAGTAATAATGATTGGCGTATCCCTACAGGTATGCCGCGACTTATTGAGTTGACTCCACCCCGCCGACCCGGTGGGCCGGGTCGACCCTCACATCGGACGACGCGAGTGTCGCAGCAGGCCACGATGACTGGGACAGAGGGGGTTCCGGTGAGACGGACACGGACCGGGTCCGGTGGCCGAGGACGAGCTTCCTCCGAGACTCGTGATGATCAGAGATCTCAGTCTCCAGGGATACCGTCTCCATTTTTGACCGCAGTACCCGTGGTACCTCCGGTAGGTTCCACTGCAGCATCAGTCCCAGGGGCACCCGCTACAACACCTCAGGACGCTGCATCATCGATGATGCAGCAGATGATACAGCAGCAGAGGGAGCAGCATCAGCAGATGATGCAGCAGATGGCACAGCAACAGCAGATGATGCAGCAGATGTTTCAGATGTTTCAGACACCGGTTGTCCCACCATCCGCTCCACCAGCATCTGCTCCTGCTCCTTCGGAGCCCCAGACTGCACAGCCTATGGAGATACAGTCGCAGGGGCCGACGGTACCATCCGGGGATTCTGCAGTCCCCTCTGCGGTTCCTCTGCCTCCTTCCACTACTACTACCACTATTCCGAGTCGATTAGTGGCTCGGATTCCGGCATTAGCACAGGCGGCCAAGGGTCGTCTTACCCTGTTCCAGGGAGCTGCTCATCCAACCGTGGCTCACACTTGGCTGGAGACGCTAGAGAGGACATTTCCATACCTAGAGTGTACTGACTTGAAGCGGGTTGAGCTTGCAGCATATCATCTGCGCGGTCGAGCGGAGACATGGTGGATCGCTCTGCGATCGGTTATGGGCACTCAGCCGGTCACTTGGGAGAGATTTCGGCAGGCCTTCACCACTCAGTACTTCCCAGCTGCACAGCAGCTGGCCAGATGGCAGGAGTTCTTGGAGATTCGTCAGGAAGAGCAGTCGGTGGCGGATTATGATGCAGAGTTCCATCGACTGTCCGAGAGTTGTCCTGAGATGTTTCCCGGAGATCGTGAGAGGATGAGGCATTTCATTAGAGGGTTATCTTCCTACATCCAGTCTCGGATGTCTCCTTGGGATCTGACCTCGTATGGACAGGCACTGGACCGCGCCTTACAAGTCGAGGCGATGCAGCAAAGATTATCATCAGAGCGGAAGAAGGAGAAGAAGCCCTCACAGACTCCTCAGCCACAGTCCTCGCGGATGCGGGGTAGACAGGACCAGTCGACACAGGATTCTTCTAGGGCCGCCGCTCGGTCTTGGAAAGCGGGAAGTTCCACGTCCGTAGTTACTCAGGCCTCTGGGCAGGACCAGCAGAGGTCCACGACCTATCAGTGCGCTTGTTGTGGTTCCAAGGGGCATGATAGGTCGAGCTGTACCATTGGACGAGCTGTTTGCTTTCATTGTAAATAGCCTGGCCATCGGAGACGTGACTGCCCTCAGAGGGCACAGGAGGCAAGTACAGGAGGCATATCTGGAGGAGGATCCTCTAGCCAGCCGGGGGCCCAGCGAGGAGGCCGGAAGGCCCAGACTTCTACACGACAGCAGCAGACTGCCCCTCCTCCTATTCAGCTCTACTGCCTTTTTGGTCAGGGTCAGGAGGCTACATCATCATCTGTGGTATCCCAGTCTCCATTTCAACATTCTGTTTCAGAGCCTCGTCAGCAGTGGTATGCCGGGTATCAGCTACCGGTCTATCAGCAGTCACAGATTTCTAGAGCACCGGTACCTCAGTTACCTGCAGTGCCTACTGTACAGGCACTACCCCCACCCCCTCCTCCGCCAGAGTCAGGTCGAGTATATGCTATCACCCGAGAGGAGGCTCATCGTGCAGATGGATCCGTTTTTCGAGGTACAGTTTTACTTTATGCATGTACCGCAGACTTACTCATAGATACTGGTAGTTCATATTCTTTTATATCACGGGTATTCTTGAGCAAGATCTGCAGATTGCCGACCCTCAGGGCCCAGCGTCTAGCAGTGACGCTACCTTCAGGAGATGTCCTGGAGGTAACGCAGGAGGTCAGAGGGTGTCCCTTGGACTTTGGGAGGGTCACCCTTACCGTAGACCTGTCTGTGCTGGATATGATAGAGTTCGACATTATACTGGGCATGGACTGGCTCACGACATCACATGCCACCGTTGATTGCCATTCGAGGGTGGTCACTTTCCGACCTCCAGACCAACCCTCGTGGGAGTTTCTTGGCATCCAGGATGACGGTATAGTAGTTATCTCTGCACTGCAGGCGCAGAGACTTATTACGCAGGGTCGTCAGGGTTTTCTGGTGTCATTACTCAGCACTTCAGATGGTAGTACTCCTCAGATCTCCGACGTTCCAGTGGTCAGGGATATTTCGGATGTATTTCCAAACGAGTTACCAGGCTTGCCTCCCCAGAGGGAGGTCGAGTTTGCTATTGAGTTGATGCCGGGGACTGCGCCGGCATCGAAGGCACCATATCGGATTGCACCGCGAGAGTTGGACGAGCTAAAGGTCCAACTCCAGGAGTTACTAGATCATGGATTTATTCAACCGAGTGTTTCTCCATGGGGTTCTCCGGTCCTTTTTGTGAAGAAAAAGGATGGTTCTATGCGACTTTGCATTAATTATAGACAGCTTAATTCAGTTACAGTCAGGAATAAGTATCCTCTGCAGCGTATTGATGATCTGTTTGATCAGCTGAGGGGTACATCTGTGTACTCCAAGATTGATTTGTGATCTGGTTATCATCAGCTGAGGGTCAGAGATTCAGACATTCAGAAGACGGCATTTCGCACCCGTTACGGGCATTATGAGTTCTTGGTGATGCCATTTGGGCTCACCAATGCCCCGGCCGTGTTCATGGATCTCATGAACAGGGTATTCCTCTCGTACTTGGATCAGTTTGTTATAGTATTAATCGATGATATCCTGATATATTCCCGGTCCGAGGAGGAGCACACTTGCCATCTTCGTATCGTTTTGGAGGTTCTCCGAAAGGAGAAGCTCTATGCGAAGTACAGCAAGTGTGCATTTTGGTTATCTTCTGTGGGTTTTCTTGGACATGTAGTATCCAGTGGAGGCATCTCAGTAGACCCCCAGAAGATCGAGGCAGTCACCAGTTGGAAGCAGCCCCAGTCAGTCCATGACGTGCACAGTTTTCTGGGTTTGGCGGGCTATAACCGACGCTTTGTCGAGGGATTCTCCAGCATTGCCTCTCCACTCACGCGCCTGACCAGGAAGGGTGTGAAGTTTGTATGGACTGACGATTGCGAGACCAACTTTCAGGAGCTGAAGCAGAGGCAGGTATCTGCGCCAGTTTTAGTACTGCCTTCAGGAGAGGATGGTTTCACTCTGTTCATGATGAATCACTCTTGGGATTGGGCGCGGTACTCATGCAGCATGGACGGGTCGTTGCTTATGCTTCTCGGCAACTGATGAGCATGAGAGGAACTACCCTGTACACGATTTAGAGTTGGCCGCTATTATTTTTGCGCTGAAGATCTGGAGGCACCTTCTTTACGGGATCACCTTCGAGATATTCACGGACCACCGGAGTCTTCAGTATCTCTTCACTCAGCGAGAGCTGAATCTTCGACAGAGGAGATGGATGGAGTTTCTGAAGGACTACGATTGCACCATTGGCTATCATCCTGGGAAAGCCATTGTGGTAGCAGACGCACTGAGTAGGAAGACCAGAGCAGTCTTAGCCTGTCAGCGGCTGATTGTCACAGAGTTGATCCAGAGTTTTTCGGAGCTGGGATTACAGGAGCGGTCCCAGACAGAGAGGGGTTTGCTGGTGACTATGGTGGCGCAGTCAGCTATTAGGTCCAGGATCAGAGAGCCGCAGGCCAGTGACCAGCATCTGCAGTCTTTGGGCAGTCGCATTTCCGCCGGGCAGCCGTCTGACTTTACGCGGGACGATGAGGGCATTCTGTTTTTCTGAGGGAGACTATGTGTGCCAGAGTCGCACCCAGTCATGGAGGAGTTGTTACAGGAGGCTCATCGTTCGCGGTTCGCTATACACCCAGGCGGGACTCGGATGTATCGTGATTTGAGGCGTTCCTATTGGTGGAATAACATGAAGAGAGACATTGCAAGTTTTGTTGCTAGATGTCTCGTCTGCCAGCAGGTTAAGGCAGAGCACCAGAGACCTGCTGGGTTACTTCAGAGGATTCCCATTCCCGAGTGGAAATGGGAACACATTACGATGGATTTTGTGGTGGGACTGCCCAGGACTAGGAGAGGGCACGATGCGATTTGGGTGATCGTTGATCGATTAACCAAATCGGCACATTTCTTAGCTATGCGGAGGACGGATTCCCTCGACAGGTTAGCGGAGTTATATTGTTGAGAGATCGTCAGATTGCACGGAGTACCCCTGAGCATTATATCGGACAGAGATCCTCGATTCACTTCTCGTTTTTGGCAGAGCCTGCAAAGAGCCTTGGGGACGGATCTTCGGTTCAGTACAGCATTTCACCCGCAGACAGATGGTCAGTCAGAGCGTACGATTCAAACATTGGAGGACCTGCTGAGATCATGTGTTCTGGATTTCGAAGGCAGCTGGGAGGATCATTTACACTTGGTGGAGTTCGCCTACAACAACAGCTATCATTCGGCGATTCAGATGGCGCCGTATGAGGCGTTGTATGGTAGGCCATGTCGGACACCCACCCTCTGGGAGGAGGTTGGGGAGGCACAGCTGATTGGACCAGAGAGAGCTCAGCAGGAGGCAGAGTTAGTACGGACTATCAGACAGAGATTATCAGCAGCACAGGATCGCCAGAAGAGTTATGCTGACCGGAGACGCAGACCATTAGAGTTCTCTACTGGTGACCATGTTTTTCTTCGAGTTTCACCCACGAAGGGGGTGAAACATTTTGGTCTCAGAGGTAAGCTAGCTCCACGGTATATCGGTCCATTTCAGATTCTGGAGAGGATTGGAGCTGTAGCTTACCGTTTGGCTCTTCCACCGTCTTTGGCCGGCGTTCACGACGTGTTTCATGTATCTATGCTGAGAGGTTATGTGCCAGATCCCACACACATCCTATCCGAGGTACCAGTTCCGCTCCAGCCCGATACTACTTATGAGGAGGTACCTGTACGGAACTTGGGAGCTCAAGGATACTATCCGAGCACGATATCCCCATTTATTTGACTGAGGTATGTACTGTCGTCTCGATTCAACATGCATACCTCATATATACTGCTGTTAGTGTCTAATATTAGCAATGACAATTTGGGGACCAAATTTTAATTAGAGAGGGAGAATGTTAAAATATGAAAACATTAAGGGCTAAAATGTAAATTGTCCGAAACCAGAGGGCTAATGTTAGGAAAAATATGGAGGGGTTAAATGAAAAAGGGCGCAATGATATATAATTAGTTGGCATCGCTTCAGTTGCCCTAGCACACAGCCCGAGCCGACTTTTCCCTTCCTCCTCTCCGTCTTCTTTCTTTTCCTCGTGCAGTCGGAGCGTCGGCGAGCGGTTTTGTGCGCCGTCCAGGCGACATCGGAAGACGACTTCATCTTCCCCACTAAAGTCTGATCGAGATTTCGGGTTTCCCTCATCTCCCTCAAGCACGGATCGAGGTTGCGGGTTTCTTTTTCCGTCCATCGCGATCGATCGAGGTAAGGTTTTCTTCCTAAGTTTGGATATGAGTTGTGGAGATATTAGGGTTGATTCGCGTGGTTGTGATGGCAGATCTCTCTTCTTCTCGATCGAGCGATTATGTTTCCAGCACGATTCATTCGGTAGATCGCGCGACGTTTTGGGGGTCTAAGTTTGATCTTGGATCTAGGGCACGGTACCGTCGACTTCGCAGGGATCCGTCTTCGTCTTGGCGATCCTGATCTGCTCGATGGATTGGGTTTTCGATTTAAGGTAAGTGGTACTCTGATTTTTGTGTTGGATGAATTGTCGATTTGAATTGGTTCGTGAGTAATTTAGGTTGAGTTTTAGGTCTCTGTTCTTGGAATGATGTGGTGCGTGGGTTAAGTGTATGATTGTGTTGTGTGTACTTGCAAGTTTGGATGGATCACAAGTGAATTGCTAGGATTTCATTGATTAGGTTCCACTGTGAGTTTTAGGAGGGTATGCGTGGATTCCTGATCATTGTCGTGAGCTAGCTTGGGAAAAGAATTGAAATCTAAAATTTGGATTAGGTGAGATTAGTTCTTAACTAGGGTTAATTCTAATGGAACTTAGGGCTAGCCTAATGATGTGTTTGGGATTACCATGAACCACACCGAGGGTTGGGTGGGTTGGTTGGTTGGTTAAATCCGGTTTTCAGTTGGGTGTCTAGTCAACTTATTATTCATATAAATAGCTAAGATTGTGTATGTGATACAGGTCGTTGACGTAGCTATCTGGACTTCATTTGCGGCGGATATTATTTCTGACGGGAGTTCTCTTCGTTTACGATATTCTACATTGGAGGCGGGTATCTCTGACTTATCTTTTAGATTAGTCATAGTTGATATGCTGGATATGCTATGTTTAACGGTAGAGTAATGTAGTATTTTATATCTGCTCTACCTTGGCTGATACTGTTTATGATGTACCTGGCATGTGATACCTATACCTTTAGGGCCTAGGTTATGGTGCATTATTTATGATCCTTGCATATCATGTTAATATAGGTGGATTAGATAGTGGATGCTGTTTGACCAGAGTCATGCATCATCGTGCACTGTGCATCACTGTCTATCAGTGGCCCCTTATGGGTGAGTCAGGTCGACAATCATACTGACCCATCCATACGACCACTCATGAGTTAGTGGTTGACGGGGTATGGGTAGTGTGCTCTGTGCTGCTCCGCTCATGCACTCATGGGTTAGTGAATCGGAGCGTGGTAGCAGGCAGAGGTCCCTCCTTGAGTAGTCTATATACCAGGAGTTGAGAGAGGGAGGTCTCTCCCCCATTTATATACATGGGGTAGGTGTTAACACTCTGATAGAGATATCCTCCAGAGATGGCCTGGGGCTGATAGTGATATAGCCAGGATAGGTGATGGCCTGGGGCTGATAGAGATATCGCCAGGATAGGTTTTGGCCTTGGGCTATTAGTGATATCGCCAGGATAGGTCATGGAGTAGGGGAGTTACACCGGCAGCATACCGTCTACTCGGTTGCTCAGGAGTAGCGACGACAGAGTACGGACGGCAGTCACAGCTCTACGCCGGAGGGTGGCCTCCGCTCAGCTTCCTCCCGTACATAGGTGACGATGTCTGACCGGCGACAGAGGTGACCATGTCATTGCACCATGTGCATACGCATCTTTTGCACTTGCCGTGCTTGTTATACTTGGATGTTGCATTTCATTGACATGCACATACAGGAGACCCTTATGTCTGGTTTCGACGACTCAGTTAGATTGGTATGGTATTTCTATTCCTGTTCCAGTTATGCTTACCACTGCATGTACCTGTGTTATTTCGATTGCCTGTTACTCTATTGCTAGCTTAGACTATCCTGTATATCTGATGAGATATTCGTTGAGTACTATGACTCACCCCGTTAGCTCCCTGTTTTTATTTCAGGATGATTGTCTGGAGTGCCCGGCAGCATGTCCCAGTTCGCGTATTTCTTCGAGATGATTCCGGGATGTCTCTTTTACTTTGTTGGTGGTACATGTTGGTACCCGTTTTCTGTTTCTTTTACTTTACTTTTCCGCTGCCATATTCTTGTTTGATTTTGCCATCTTATACGGCGGTATAGTTGTACTTTTGTGAGCCATGGAGGCCTTGTGCTTTGCGTTTATCGTAAGTCGTACCGGTACGCAGCTTTGTCATCGTTTTCGTTTCTGTTGATTTCAGACGGTTGTTCCAGCCATATAGGCTGTGGTACAATCATCTGAGGTGGTCGTAGAGGTTAGGTTTCTGAATTATCCATCGGTCGAGGGAGTGGCAGTCCGGTCAGTATCGGACGGGCAGCTCCTCGGGGCGTGACACAAATAGGTTCTAAAGGACCAAATGTCAAGCACATGACGGAAGTCAAGTAGGTTATGGAGGATCAAATGCGTGGCAAGGGATGAATCTTGACAATTCAAGGATGAATGTATACATAGCAACATTTGAAAGTCCTAAAGGAGTGAATTTTAGGAAGTGAAAATCCTTCTAGATCAAGTGTGACTTGAGGCTGGCAAAGGGAAGTTCTAGTAGGGCAACAATGACTAGATATTGTGAAATAGGTTGTGAAATAGGTGAAGCCCATTAGCAACCAAATTGGCCACGAAACCAAGATTTCATTCATTTGTAATCTCCTTTATCCTATAATTCATTTCTTCTTGTATTTGTTGTATTTTGTGTATTGATGTAAGAATAGGACATTATAATAGGCATTCCACCTTCTGAAGATGTCTATTAAGGAGAAAAATAATGGTGTTATTGGAGTTGACCCTTTGAAGAGCCATAGGTCGTGGAGTAGAAATCGGGGATTCTATAAATATGTAAAAGAATGGTTTGTGTTTGACTCTTATTTGTATTATTTTTATTTATGTTTCAGTTGTGCGTTTATTTGTTGCGCGCAATTGCATAACTAATCCTATATGCTTTAGACATGTAAATAAACTTTAACATCTAATA
Source organism: Boesenbergia rotunda (assembly GCA_024364735.1). Lineage (NCBI taxonomy): Eukaryota > Viridiplantae > Streptophyta > Magnoliopsida > Zingiberales > Zingiberaceae > Boesenbergia > Boesenbergia rotunda. The sequence goes on along the minus strand of JAGFNQ010003801.1, from coordinate 193,972 downwards.
AACCTACTAGGAGATCCACCTCTAAGACTTTAAACTACCAAGATTTCCAACTCTAGGTCTTTCATTTGCCAAGAGCACCGCTCTAGGGACTTCATGCTAGTATTTAGTCCTCAACTTACTAGGTCTTCACTTGTTAGGTGCTCACTCTTTGAGATTTCAAATTGCTAAGTATTTAATTCTCCTTAATCTACCGAAACTTCATCTACTATAGACCTAGTTTTTAGGACTTCAAATTGTCAATTATCTTGTCGTCTTTGACTTACCAATAATTCACCTACTAAAAGCTCATTATATAATTGTGCATAAGATCATTCTTAACCTCTCGAGGCTTCAGCTCATTCATTGGAACTTAAAATTATAAAGTCTCTAGTCTTCCTTAGCCTATGAGTTTTTCATTTACCAACTCATTCTCCAAGATTTCAAACTAGCCAAATTACAATTGCAATTATTATCAAGATCCTGCAACTGTACACTTGACATAAGTAAGAATATTATATTAATTTTTTTTCTACATATTAATTTTATCTAATTTAAACATTACGTCAATAGTTTGATCAACCATATCAAAACCAATCCAATTCAAGTATGATTGTCTTAATAGTCTTCCCCAATTAAAGTGGCAGAAGATGATTCATTCGTCCCCGTTAATTCGTCCTATGACTAATACAGAGAAGATAAATCATGGAGGTTATTAGTACGGATACTTTGGCTAGTGTATGAGGAGGACGGATATACTAGCTTTGTTAAATTTTGATTCTCAAATTTTAAGATGATAATATTCACGTATTAATTATCAATCCGACAATAATAATCATTCCGAATTAAGGGAGTGTTTGGGAGAGCTTCTGCTAGCTGCTTTTTAGATTCTAGCTACATAGAAGCACTTTTGAGTGTTTGTGAATATCAGATTCTGCTTTAACTTCTATAACTATTAGCCAAAAGCTGGAAGCAAGAATTTGATGCTTTTTTCTGCTTCTGCTTTTTTGCTTATGGTCTAGAATTAAAAGTAGACATTTATACCCTTAATAATTTATCATTTTACATAATTGCCACCATAGTTTTAAATACAATTTTATATTTTCATATAATTTATATATTCATAATTTTTTTTATAAATTTATATAAATTTGTCATTTTTTTATATTTTTATTTTTATTAATTATATATTTTTAAACATATATATTATTAAAAAAATTAATTTTGATATAAATATTCAAAATATAATAATAAATATATAAAACATTATTAATGGTGTATCAAAATTATATTTAGATAATTAAAAAAAAATTTATATAGTTTAAGGATATTGTTGTCATTTAACTAAAAATTAAGTTTGGAAGTAATTATTCACCAAACACTCAAACTTTACCTTATATCAGCTTTTAGCTTCTATTTTCAAACACTTCATGCTTTAGCTTCTCATTGACTTCAAGATAATCTCTACAAGAATCACTTTTCAAGAAGCAAAAGTTCTCCCAAACACTCTCTAAGTCGAGCTTCGTAGAAGTCAATTGTATTCCCAATCTCCTCGATTAAACCAACCCCTTCACTTGTCTTACAATCATGCCTATGCAAAGGTCCAAGCTTTGATTTAATGATAGACACAACTTAGACTTCACATCTATTAAAAATTATATGATGAATCAGATAATATCAAATCTGAGGTAATTAATTCAGTTCTATAAAAAATTTTCATCGGCCGCTAAAGTAAATTGGGAAGCATCTATAGACCCAAAAATCCAATATCCCATGATTACTCACCCATTTGGAAAAAAAATCATACAAATATATCATAATTGAGAAATAAATTATGAATACTTAATGATATATAACTTGACATCTATTTGATATACCATAATCCCGGATGGACTTCTCATCTATTAAGATATGGTAGCTCATTCATCATGTAGGCAAGCACAGTATTATTACAATGTTGCATGTCCAAAATAAAAAGTTAAGATTACACACCCCAATAATTACTCATGGCTTTCATATGTCTTTAGGTCTTTAACACTTTAAGTCCCACTAAAATCCTTTCCAAACTCCAATTCAAGAACCAAATCCAAGCAGCATCTCAATTTGAGCTTCGATCTATTGACACATCAAGCTCTTAGTCGAGTAGTGGCATGATCGTTGTGTTCGCAATTTTATCCCATCAAGCTTCACACTCCACTCGATCCAGACCTTCAACCATCATGCTTTTCGATGGGGTTGAGCACCCCATGACTGACACGTAGACCGAAAAAGTTATATGGCGAGATCTATCAAATCTGGACGATTCACATTCCTAGACTCCCGAAACCCTCTCGGGATAGTAGATTCCTGAGACCACCTCGGGTAGGCATACTCTTAAGATCGATCCAGGAAGGCACACGTCCGAAATCACCTCGGGAGGTCAGGTCCCTAAGATCACCTCGGGAAGGTGAATGCCCGGGACCCCCCGAGCCAAAGGACCCCGAGATCACCTCGGGATAGCGGAGTCCAAGGGTCACTCGACCTCAAATAACTGTCCCCTTTCTTTAGATCTGTGGATAATTATCACTAATAACTAGAGGATAATCATGACCCATAATATGCGGCCATTAAAGCCTTAATTATCGTAATGGCCCAGATTTAATGGCTACGAGGATCGTTACAAGGATTATCCAGTAACCGACAATTGAGGGGACGTGGAGACGAACGTGGGGACACGTGTGACTGCCGCCTTAGGTATAAAAGGTACTCCAACTCCCAGGTAAGAGAGTTACACTGATTCTAACTTACATTTCTCCTTGTTTCCTTCCATCTAAAAGACTGAGGCATTGAATTGAGCGTCGAAGTGGGATCCGCCGGACAACCTCCGGCGTGTTCCCCTTAACGCTCATGTTAAACTCGTAGGGTGGGAGCTCTTCCTCTCTCATCATCATCCTTGTGGGCTAAACTCTAGTGATTGGCCGTCGACTTCAATTCCTTTCCGAACAAGTTGTAACACCCCAAATTTGCAATGTAATATCATGACGATGTATGAAAAATGTCTTTAATGAAATGATATAAATTTCATGCAATCACATTCTATGAAATATCATGAAACTATTTTTATTAATGAAATGTCATGAATGCATGAAATATTATATTCATGAAATGTATATTGGGCTTGGTTTATTGGGCTTGGAAATGAATTAGTAAGAGGTGATAAAAAGAAAGTGCAAAGTGGAGGAAGCAAGAATCGAACCTTGAACCTATCACTTGCACTAACTCCTTCCTAACCAAATGCTCTAATGGGTGTTTCGTGTTAGGAGAAGGGGAGACATGCTTGTTAAGGCTTGGGCAATGAAGAGACATGTCTTTTCACAAGAGGTGTATAAATAGGAGTAAGAGAAGGAAGTTAGAAAGAAGTTTTTTTTTCCTTCATTCTTCTTCCTCCCTTCTTCTTCCTTGCCGAGCCTAGCCCTTCCCCCTTCCTTTTCGAAATTCCAACCCTAGGGTTCTAACCCTAGGGCAATTGCAAGAAGGAAAGTCCAAGTGCCATTGTCCTCTACCAAGTCCAAGGAACCCTAGAGGAAATTTGAAAGTAAAGGATTTTCACGTACCCTTCAAGTGTAGGGTACCCTACGGTTTAAAGAGAAGGTGAAATTCCAGCGCTAGGATGTAAGTATCCTCTCGCCTGCAGCATAATTGCTAATGAATGTTTGTTTGTTTATTTCTTTTGAAAAATCACAAGGATCTTCCTTATGGAAGTTTCGGCCACCCTATGATTGGGGGTCCAAGAGAAGGTTTTTGATCAAACCTTGGTGCATGCTAGTACCCTTAGGGACTTTATACTCATATGTGTTGTTTTCAAATTTTTGGAAGGACAAAAATTAGGGTTTGGGTACCCTACAAGGTTTCGGCCACTTCCAAAGGGAAGTGTTTGGTTACTCTTTGATGCATGTGAAGACTCCTTGGAACTTAGAGTATACCTATATGATGTGTCCCTTCATTTTGTGATAACAAAAGCTAGGGTTTAGGGCTTGTATGGGTTTCGGCCAAGGTGTAGGAAAAAGGGGTTAGTGAGAGTTAACCCCACTTGAGGTATAAACCATGTTTCAATTGTTAACATGAAGTGCACTTGAGGTGTTTGTAGAAATGCTTGAATGAATGCTTGATTGGAAAACCAAACCCCTCACTTGCAACTTTCGGCCCCAACATGGAACCCTAGCTTAGGGAAGGTCATTTACCTCTAATGTATGCCATGTTAATAGAGTGCATGATATGGATATATATGTGATGAATGTATGCTTTAATTGGATGAAAAAAAAGGGGAAAATTTCCTTATATGACTTTCGGCCAACCCTAGTTCTAGGGTTGGGAAGTATCTAATGAAATCATGAAGCATGCTACTACTTATATGATGTGTGTGTAATTTATGTGACCTATCTTGTTAGGTATAAAAGCATGCCTTATAGCCCATGGGGCACCCTTATGACATGAACATGATGTGTTTGATAATATACTTGAAAAGGAATACTCTATTGAAATTGGGATCAAGAGCACCCCTAAATGTGTGGTGTGTCCCTAGGGGATCATGAGCACCCTTGATGAGTGGTGTGTCCCTTTGAGATGTTATTAGGAGTACCTTTAAGCATATACATATATGTGTAATTACATGTTAAGATACTTTACTTTGAAGTTTTGTACCCGACTCGGAAGGGGGTCGTTAAACTAAATCCAATGTACATGTTAACTGAAGGTCATGGCATTGGTAGGATGGAAGGGTCCTGCCCTAAATGGATTGGTGGCTCGCTATCCCAATTTATTAGGGAACGCGCTTGATGTGGTACTACAACTGGGCCCTAGATGATGCTATATTTTTAAGTATTTACCTTTATGGAACCTTTTGAAAAAACATTTTCTCATTATGTTATGATCTTGTTCTGTAAAGCACTTAGAAATATTTGATGTGATGCTTATGATGCTTATAATTCCATCTTGATTACTGTGTACATGATATGATGTATCGATACGGATTTTGCGAGTAGGCCCGGATTCTTACTAAGCATGTTTTGCTTACTAGTTTCATGTTGTTTTCTTATGCTGCAGATAGCGGTAAGAAATACTTGAACTAAAGGAAGAGGCAGAGGGAAAGCTAAGGGATGTGTGTGGTGATGGCTCGGGAAAGAAAGAAGGATTCTTGTCTACCATTTTTGTTTAGAATCCAAATTGCTTCCTCTAAAAGATTACAAGTTGTATTACTATATATTGATTGTGTGATGACTATGTCTACTCTACTGTTGGTCTAGTTAGAGTTATGGAACCTATGTCATGTTAGAAATGCTATAGAGTTCCTATTTCCTGTTGCTTATGAATGCTTCTTATGCATGTGTCTAAGGCTAGATAACTCATGCTACGTTTCTACTTGATATACATGCTTAACATGGTAAATGATATGAATGTATGGACCCGTAACCCCGCCTTTAGGGTAGATATAAGGGCGGGCGTTACAAGTTGGTATCAGAGCAGATTTCCCCTCCACCACACACACATCAAGCTTCCCCTGGCCGCTTCCAAGTAAGAAATCCTAACTCACCTTACTTTATTTATTTCATGTACAGTACAACTATATGGGATGATCTATGCTTGCATAATATGGAGATGATTAATACTTGCATAACAAGTGAAGATAGAATTATAACTTATGTAGTCATTTACTGTCTATATAATAGATATGGCTAGAAGGCGTAGTACTAGGGGTAACGAGACAGCACCCCCACCTGACCTGATGCAGGTGATTACTGAGCTGCAGCGCCAGGTCACTGAGCAGCAGCAGATGATAAACACTCTGATGACCCAGCAGACTAACACTACCACCCCTACGGGAAGTCAGAACGCTATAACCACTGAGCCTCCGACTGCACAGGCGCCCTCGGACACTATGGCCAGAGCAGTCCGACAAGAGGCCTATTTGATACAGTGGCAACGACTGAAGCCGGATAAGTTCTCCGGCACCTGCGAGCCGTGGGACGCCCAGTCCTGGCTCAAAACGGTGGAAAGCACCATGGAACTTCTTGACTGGCCGGAACACGAGAAGGTCAAGTGTGTCTCATTCTGCCTCTCCGGCGATGCTCGGATGTGGTGGGAACGGGTGAAGGCCAGAAGATCGGTGGACCAGATGAAATGGAAGGATTTCGAGTCTGAATTTCTGGAGGAGTTCTTTCATATGAGGGTGACCAACAGACATTTCGATGAGTTCACCGAATTTCGACAGGGGAATCTCTCTGTCAACGAGGCCGTCCAGAAATTTAACCGACTGGCACGATTATGTCCGGAGCTGGTCAGTACTGAAAGGGAAAGGGTCAGATAATTATTTACACTCATCCTGCTACTGCATTATTTGACACTGGGGCAACGCATTACTTTATTTCTATGCTATATGCCACGAGATATGATATGCCACTGTAAGAACTGGATTGCAAGTTTCTGACTACATTACCCTCGGGAGAGGTGATGCCCTCTACCCAAATGCTGCGGGCCGCACCGATCAGCATCGCAGATAGAGAACTCTACTGCGATCTAATAGTGCTTGATATGGCCGATTATGATCTGATATTGGGCATGGATGTCTTGAATAAATACGGCGCTTCTATCGAGTGCCGTAAACGAAGAGTTATCTTCCGACCCGAGATGGGAATTCTCTTTGAATTTATCGGCGAGCCGAAGAAGAAGACTGGCAAATTCTTATCGGCTCTGAAAGCAAGGAAAATGTTAGAGAATGGATGTTCTGGATTTCTAGCTCATGTGGTCGATACTCGTCCTAGAGAGGACCCGAAGCTAGAAGACGTCGAAGTCGTATGCAACTATCCAGAGGTATTTCCTGACGATTTACCTGGGTTAGCACCTGAAAGAGATGTTGAATTTGCTATTGATTTGATTCCTGGTACTAACCCCATCTCGAAAGCACCATACCGAATGGCGCCGACTGAATTGAAAGAATTGCAAGGACAGCTACAAGAGCTACTCGACAAGGGACTTATTCGCCCTAGTCATTCCCCCTGGGGAGCTCCCGTACTGTTCGTCAAAAAGAAGGACGGGTCGATGCGTATGTGTATCGACTATCGGGCATTAAACAATGTGACCATAAAGAACAGGTACCCTCTACCCAGGATAGATGACCTGCTCGATCAGTTAAAGGGAGCTACGGTTTTCTCTAAGATCGATCTGAGGTCTGGTTATCACCAAGTCCGGGTGAAAAATGAGGATATACCCAAAACTGCTTTCCGGACAAGATACGGACATTATGAGTTCGTAGTGATGCCGTTCGGAGTTACTAATGCTCCGGCAATATTCATGGATCTTATGAATCGGATTTTCTCAGCATTTCTCGACAGATTTGTGATCGTCTTCATCGACAACATCCTTATTTATTCGAGGACTTCCGAAGAGCATGCGGAGCACCTGAGTATAGTATTACAGATTCTTCAGAAGGAACAACTGTATGCTAAATTTTCGAAATGTGAGTTCTGGCTGAACCAAGTATCATTCTTGGGACATGTTATCTCCAAGGACGGAGTGATGGTCGACGCAATCAAAATTGAGGCCGTAAGTAACTGGTCCAAACCCAAGAATGCCAGCGAGGTCAGAAGTTTTCTGGGGTTAGCAGGTTACTACAGAAAATTCGTAGAGAACTTCTCTCGGATTGCAGCCCCTATGACAGCTCTTACAAAGAAGGATAAGAAATATGTATGGACCGAGGAATGTGAGAAGAGCTTCTCTGAACTGAAAAGGAGGCTGACTAGCGCTCCTATATTGACTCTTCCCGAGAGCGATATGGGTTTCGATATGTATAGCGACGCGTCCAAACTGGGACTCGGAGCTGTGCTTATGCAGAATGGGAAGGTGATTGCCTACGCCTCTAGACAATTAAAGGAACATGAAAAGAATTATCCTACCCATGATTTGGAATTAGCAGCGGTGGTCTTTGCGCTGAAAATATGGAGGCATTATTTATATGGCACTCAGTGCAAGGTCTTTATTGACCACCAGAGTCTGTGGTATTTCTTCACCCAGAAGGACCTGAATATGCGACAACGCCGATGGCTCGAGTTGGTCAAGGACTACGACTGCGAGATCTTGTACCATCCGGGAAAAGCCAACAAGGTAGCGGATGCTCTCAGTAGAAAATCATGTGCTGCATTGTTGTCTTTATCAGCTTTGTCACGACCCTTAGGGGAAGAAATTATGGATTTCGGAATCGAGATTATATCGGGACAGCTTTCTACCCTACAGATTGCGCCGACATTATTTGATGGTATTCTGGAGAAGCAGAATCTTGATCCGAGTCTTCGGAGAATTAGGCAGGAGATTCTTGAAGGCAAGGACGAGGGATTCCGGATTTCCGATAGCGGAGTCTTATATCTCCGGGATTGATTATACGTTCCCGACGACTCCGACTTACGGACGAGGATACTCGAGGAAGCTCACGGCACACCTTATGCAATGCATCCTGGGTCTACCAAGATGTATCTAGATCTGAAGGGCAAATTTTGGTGGTCCGGCATGAAGAAAGATGTAGCCCATTATATTAGCATGTGTTTGACCTGCCAGAGGGTCAAAGCAGAACACCAGAGACCTGGGGGAGTTCTGCAGCCTCTACCTATTCCCGAGTGGAAATGGGAGGACATATCTATGGATTTCATATCAGGGCTGCCTCGGACTACGAATGGATATGGTATATGGGTTATTGTGGATCGACTGACCAAGTCCGCGCATTTTCTGGCTATCAGGATGACTTATTCAGTTGAGCAGCTGGCTCAACTGTACGTCAAGGAGATTGTCCGACTACACGGGATTCCCAAGACCATCGTCTCTGACTGAGATGGTCGATTTACTTCTGATTTTTGGGGACACGTGCAGAAGGCCCTTGGCACGAAGCTGAAGTTCAGTACAGCCTTTCACCCCCAGACTGACGGGCAGACTGAACGAGTAAACCAGATACTAGAAGATAAGTTACGAGCTTGCACCTTGGACTTCAAGAGAAGCTGGTGTCGATACCTGAGCCTGGCAGAGTTTGCTTATAACAACAGTTATCAGGCTACTATCGGGATGGCACCGTACGAGGCACTATACGGCCGAAAATGCAGATCTCCCTTATGCTGGCATGAGAGTGGTGAAAAGAGGGAGATGGGATTCCAGACTGATATTATTAATGAGACCACTCAAGCTATAAGGAATATCCGCCAGAGGATAGAGACTGCTCAGAGTCGGCAGAAGAGCTACGCTGATAAACGACGTCGACCACTTGAGTTCGAGGTTGGGGATTCGGTATTCCTGAAGGTAGCCCCTATGAAAGGGGTGATGAGATTCAGAAAGAAGGGGAAGCTGAGTCCGCGATACGTGGGACCCTATCAGATTTTGAGACGAGTAGGCAAGGTGGCCTACGAGCTGGAGCTACCGCCAGAAATGGCGACTATCCACAACGTCTTCTATGTGTAGATGCTCAAGAAGTGTACCCCTGATGCGAGTCAAATGATGGAACCCCCACCAGTGCAAGAACAGGAGAGCCTTAGTTCCGAACGCCGCCCGATCCAGATCCTCGATCGGGAAGTCAAAAGGCTAAGGAACAAGGAAATACCCTTAGTGAAGGTTCTGTGGCGGAACAAGCAGTTCGAAGAAGCCACCTGGGAACAGGAAAATACGATGCGATCAAAGTACCTGGAACTGTTTTAAGTTCGGGACGAACTTTCTATAAGAGGAGGAGGATTGTAACACCCCAAATTTGCAATGTAATATCATGACGATGTATGAAAAATGTCTTTAATGAAATGATATAAATTTCATGCAATCACATTCTATGAAATATCATGAAACTATTTTTATTAATGAAATGTCATGAATGCATGAAATATTATATTCATGAAATGTATATTGGGCTTGGTTTATTGGGCTTGGAAATGAATTAGTAAGAGGTGATAAAAAGAAAGTGCAAAGTGGAGGAAGCAAGGATCGAACCTTGAACCTATCACTTGCACTAACTCCTTCCTAACCAAATGCTCTAATGTGTGTTTCATGTTAGGAGAAGGGGAGACATGCTTGTTAAGGCTTGGGCAATGAAGAGACATGTCTTTTCACAAGAGGTGTATAAATAGGAGTAAGAGAAGGAAGTTAGAAAGAAGTTTTTTTTTTCCTTCATTCTTCTTCCTCCCTTCTTCTTCCTTGCCGAGCCTAGCCCTTCCCCCTTCCTTTTCGAAATTCCAACCCTAGGGTTCTAACCCTAGGGCAATTGCAAGAAGGAAAGTCCAAGTGCCATTGTCCTCTACCAAGTCCAAGGAACCCTAGAGGAAATTTGGAAGAAAAGGATTTTCACGTACCCTTCAAGTGTAGGGTACCCTACGGTTTAAAGAGAAGGTGAAATTTCAGCGCTAGGATGTAAGTGTCCTCTCGCCTGCAGCATAATTGCTAATGAATGTTTGTTTGTTTATTTCTTTTGAAAAATCACAAGGATCTTCCTTATGGAAGTTTCGGCCACCCTATGATTGGGGGTCCAAGAGAAGGTTTTTGATCAAACCTTGGTGCATGCTAGTACCCTTTGGGACTTTATACTCATATGTGTTGTTTCTAAATTTTTGGAAGGACAAAAATTAGGGTTTGGGTACCCTACAAGGTTTCGGCCACTTCTAAAGGGAAGTGTTTGGTTACTCTTTGATGCATGTGAAGACCCCTTGGAACATAGGGTATACCTATATGATGTGTCCCTTCATTTTGTGATAACAAAAGCTAGGGTTTAGGGCTTGTATGGGTTTCGGCCAAGGTGTAGGAAAAAGGGGTTAGTGAGAGTTAACCCCACTTGAGGTATAAACCATGTTTCAATTGTTAACATGAAGTGCACTTGAGGTGTTTGTAGAAATGCTTGAATGAATGCTTGATTGGAAAACCAAACCCCTCACTTGCAACTTTCGGCCCCAACATGGAACCCTAGCTTAGGGAAGGTCATTTACCTCTAATGTATGCCATGTTAATAGAGTGCATGATATGGATATATATGTGATGAATGTATGCTTTAATTGGATGAAAAAAAAAGGGGAAAATTTCCTTATATGACTTTCGGCCAACCCTAGTTCTAGGGTTGGGAAGTATCTAATGAAATCATGAAGCATGCTACTACTTATATGATGTGTGTGTAATTTATGTGACCTATCTTGTTAGGTATAAAAGCATGCCTTATAGCCCATGGGGCACCCTTATGACATGAACATGATGTGTTTGATAATATGCTTGAAAAGGAATACTCTATTGAAATTGGGATCAAGAGCACCCCTAAATGTGTGGTGTGTCCCTAGGGGATCATGAGCACCCTTGATGAGTGGTGTGTCCCTTTGAGATGTTATTAGGAGTACCTTTAAGCATATACATATATGTGTAATTATATGTTAAGATACTTTATTTTGAAGTTGTGTACCCGACTCGGAAGGGGGTCGTTAAACTAAATCCAATGTACATGTTAACTGAAGGTCATGGCATTGGTAGGACGGAAGGGTCCTGCCCTAAATAGATTGGTGGCTCGCTACCCCAATTTATTAGGGAACACACTTGATGTGGTACTACAACTGGGCCCTAGATGATGCTATATTTTTAAGTATTTACCTTTATGGAACCTTTTGAAAAAGCATTTTCTCATTATGTGATGATCTTGTTCTGTAAAGCACTTAGAAATATTTGATGTGATGCTTATGATGCTTATAATTCCATCTTGATTACTGTGTACATGATATGATGTATCGATACGGATTTTGCGAGTAGGCCCGGATTCTTACTAAGCATGTTTTGCTTACTAGTTTCATGTTGTTTTCTTATGCTGCAGATAGCGGTAAGAAATACTTGAACTAAAGGAAGAGGCAGAGGGAAAGCTAAGGGATGTGTGTGGTGATGGCTCGGGAAAGAAAGAAGGATTCTTGTCTACCATTTTTGTTTAGAATCCAAATTGCTTCCTCTAAAAGATTACAAGTTGTATTACTATATATTGATTGTGTGATGACTATGTCTACTCTACTGTTGGTCTAGTTAGAGTTATGGAACCTATGTCATGTTAGAAATGCTATAGAGTTCCTATTTCCTGTTGCTTATGAATGCTTCTTATGCATGTGTCTAAGGCTAGATAACTCATGCTACGTTTCTACTTGATATACATGCTTAACATGGTAAATGATATGAATGTATGGACCCGTAACCCCGCCTTTAGGGTAGATATAAGGGCGGGCGTTACACAAGTTTTGTGTCGTCTGTTGGAAACTATCAACGCACCAGAAGGGGCATCGATGGCAGAGCCAGAGGGACGATTAATCATTCTGACGAAAGAAGAGTTAGATCACTTGGTGGCCAATGCTGTCAAGGGGGTGCTCGAACAGTACCAAATCGAGCAGACCACCTCACGGAGAGTAGCTTCTGTGCAAGAGGAGATCCCCAGAATCTCCACCTCGTACCCCCAACAACGGAGATCTATCTCACCACCGGAGAGACATGCCAAAGTAGTCCCGGTCCACCGACGCGATTCTCTAGGAGATGTGGAGAAGGCCAACTCAGTAGTCTCCAACACGCTAAGACAGGAGGACGGACTAGGGAAGGGGATAAAACCTAGGGCCTTCTCAAAGGCATCCTCCACCCCTTTCTCGTTGGAGATTATAGAAGATCCCATGCCGAAGCAGTTCCGCAGGCCTGGGATTGCCGACTACGATGAAAAGACTGATCCTGAAGATCATGTCAGCAAGTTCGAGAACGCGACACTCCTGCACCAGTACACCGATGGTGTAAAGTACCGGGTATTCTTGAACACCCTTTCAGGAGCAACCCAGCGGTGGTTCTAGAGGCTGCCCCAGGGTTCTATCAACTCCTTGATGGAGTTTAGAACTGCCTTCCTCCATCATTTCGCCAGCAGCCGTCGCTATCAGAAGCCGACGCTAAATTTATTCGCTCTCAAGTAGAAGCCAAAAGAATCACTCAAGGATTACATCCAGCGGTTCAACCGAGTGATGCAGGATGTGACAACTACGATGTCGGAAATCCTCATTAGTGTCTGCACTTAGGGGCTCTCTGAGAGAGATTTCTTCCGATTTTTAGTGAAGAAGCCACCCACCAGCTTCGATGATTTATTGGGGCGTTCTGTCAAGCACGTTAATGTGGAAGAAGTGCAATACGCCTGCCACAAGGAACCAGTCGGGGTCCCTCCTCAAGCCGTTGTACGGTCAGAAAGGAGGGAACCTCCGGCTCCACCCCTAGGAAAAGATCTTCGCCTGGGGAATGACCAGTGGGTAGGTAAGCGGAAGCTAGTAGAGATAGTTGAAACCGAGCAACTAGAGCTGCTGATGAAGTACTGCAACTTCCACGGTAGTACGAAGTACTCCGCCGAGGAATGTCATGCCTTGAAGAGAAAATTGAATGGGAAAGCAGACACCAAACCTCGGAGGAAGTAGAAGAACACGGGGTATCGCCGGAGGTCCCCTCGGCGAAGCTTTTCTCCCCGACAACGACAGTCGGTAGAGAAGGAGACCCGTCATCGGTCTCGGTCGCATTCGAGAGGGAGGAGTCGGGGGTTGCACCCCGCAGGTTTCCCTCATTGGAAAGAGACCCTAAGTAGGGCAATGACCCTGGACGTGGCCCGCCTTCGGGACACGTGGGAGTGATCTCAGGGGGACCCACCAGAGGAGATTCCCATCGGACAAGGAAGGCTCACACTTAGCGGCTGGAGAACTATGACATTCAGATGAGTCGGAGCCAACATCTTGTCTCTAAGATCTCCTTCGGTCCGGAGGATTTGGAAGACGTGGAAGCTCCCCACGAAGACGCTCTGGTAATTCTTGTACGCATTGAAAATTACGATGTTAAGCGTATCTTCGTAGATACAGGTAACTCCGTTAACATCCTGTACAAGGCCGCTCTAGACCAGATGCAGATTGACGAGGATGAACAACATCCAGTTTCAACTCCACTCTTCGGCTTCACCGGATACCGAGTATAGCCGATAGGGAAAATTACTCTATCGTTGTCGTTGGGCAGTGACACCGTGGAGAGGACTAGGAGGACTCCCTTCTTAGTCGTGGATGCTCCCTCATCCTACAATGTCATCCTGGGACGCCCGACACTTAGTATATTCTAGGCGTTGGTCTCGGTCTACCACCAGAAGAGCAAATTCCCAGTAGGCGACCAAGTGGCAGAAGTCAAGGGAGACCAGTTGGTGTCTCAGAGATGCTACAGTGGGGAAGTCCGATCGGAGTCCCGCAAGAACCCGAAGTCACATGAAGCCCTGCAAATTGATCTTGTCAATCCCCTAGAGGAGGAAGGGACCAGAGAGGAAAAGAGGAAAATGATCAGAAACAACTGATCGACCTAAACCTCGTGTCCGAAGTCCAGGACAAAGCAGCTATCCGGCTAGTGGCGTACATGCAGCGCATGTGGCGGGCGTACAGTTGTCGAGTGACCATCCGAGACTTTCAAGTCGGGGACAAGGTCTGGAAGCGATGCAAGCCTGTAGGTGAGCCCGGGAAGCTGGAGCCACAGTGGAGCGGGCCTTACCCCGTCATCAGAAAGCTTGCCGGAGGTGGCTACCATCCATAGGAGGATAGGGACAAAAAGATGAAGAGGTCATGGCATGCCAACTATCTCCAACCCTGTCACACCCGGTAAGATTTGTGAGACATACTATGTACTTGTCTATATATTCTTGCTACCTTGCAGTGATAGTCATGAAATAAATAAGACGTCTCATCGTAAAAGTGCCAATACATTTGTGTAAAAACCTACTACCTCGCGGTGCTACGGATGCTTGAGATTAGTAGGCTTGGTCTAGGTGCTATGGATGCCTGACAAAGAGATAAAACCCTACTACCTCGTGGTGCTACAGATGCCTGAGGTGAGTAGGCTTGGACTGTGTGTTGCGGATGCCTGACCAAGAGCTAATGAAACCCTACTACCTCATGGTGATGCGGATGCCCGAGGTGAGTAGGGTTGGTCTGGGTGTTACGGATGCCCAACCAAGATCTGATAAAACCCTACTACCTCGTGGTGATGCGGATGCCAGAGGTGAGTATGGTTGGTCTGGGTGCTACGGATTCCCAACCAAGAGTTGATAAAACCCTACTACCTCGTAGTGCTGCGGATGTCCGAGGTGAGAAGGCTTCATCTGGGTGTTACGGATGCCTGACCAAGAGATAAAATCCTACTACCTACCAAGAGTTGATAAAACCCTACTACCTCATGGTGTTGCGGATGCCCGAGGTGTGTAGGCTTGGTCTGGATGCTGTGGATGCCCTACCAAGAGTTGATAAAACCCTTCTACCTTGTGGTGATGTGAATGCCCAAGGTGAGCAGGCTTGGTCTGAGTGTTGTGGATGCCCGACCAAGAGCTGATAAAACCCAACTACCTCGCGGTGCTGCAGATACTCGAGATGAGTAGGCATGGTCTGGTGCTATGGATGCCCGACCACGAGATAAAACCCTACTTCCTCGTGGTTCTACAGATGCTCGAGGTGAGTAGGCTTGGTCTGATAGATGTGTATACTAAAAGATTTGCTCTTTTATATAAGATCATCTTTATTTTGAAAAGAGAATCACAACAACACTAGGTGTTTGTTTATATTAGTACATGCATAAAAGTCCTTTACATTGAATTATAGATAACATGGTGTATGGTGTTACACGGAAGATCATGTTATCAGTCCCTTGCCTAGTATAAGTAAATGCTCACAGCCGAGATGGAATTGGGCAAACCATCGGGATGGTTATAGTGTAATTAGGTGTGGTTGGTCTTGACTATAGAATTACACTAGTGTGCTTTGAGTGCATTGAGCAGGACCAAAATCAGAGATAATCCAATTTATACTGGCTTGATAATTTGATTGGATCTCGGATTTTATTATGGAGTACGATCCCTAAATCCCGATATAATAACGGACACATATGATTAACTATTATTTCTTTGATTTACCAATGGGCGAGATCTATTCTGTTTGATCGATAGGTCCGATAAGTTGGGAAATAATATTAATTATATGGTGTGTCATTGATTATTGACAGAATTCGTGTCCTGGTGAGTCGGGATGATGATGCCCCCTTGATGATCTCAAAAGGTTCATCATGTTAAACCCTGCAGGTGGATTTGATCCAACATGATGATAAGGTTGAGTGATACTAATCAAGGATCCAGAAGCTAATTAATTTAATTTGTCAGTAATTTAAATTTATTGGCAGACATTCGATATCTTAAACATATGGGGGATGAACGACTCATAATATGTAGAGGCCATATGAAAATATGGGGTTGGTGAGGAAGTTCAATTAAGATCCTTTAGTGGAATAAATCTTAATTAATGGATCGGATTTAGATCGATTAGCGGGTCAAGATCCAACTCCTCCTCTTGGTCCCTAACTTAGCCCTATAAATACCCCATGAGATCATGAAACCAAAGCTAATCCAAGAGTTGACACCCTACGCCTCTCTCTTCGCTTCTCTCTCTCCTCTCCTCCCTTAGGGTTTCGACCGGCCATTGGAAGAGGAGGGTTCTCCTCCTCAATTCTTCTTCTCATCTCCACCATGTTTTGACTGGGACACACAGAGACAAGGAAGAGTGTTTCTCTTCCTTTTGTGGCGCTCAGCGGTGGTGGAGAAGCTGCCGGCGGCCGGCGGGAGGCAGCACAAGCAAGCTTGCAGCGGCGCCGCAAGGTTAAAGGAAGGGGAGTGTTTCAGGTTGTTTGGGTGAGGCCTTCTTCATCTTCTTCTACTTCCTCTCGAGGTCTGCAGATGGTTCGGTGACTCTTGAGCAACTCCGGTGGTCGGCGTCGCAAAGGCAGAGGAAGGCAAAGCCGGCGCAAGGGATACCCTAGATTCTAGGGTTTCTTGTTTCGGCCAATACAAGAAGAAGAGCTCGGTTGGATCACCTTGGTGATCTCGGTTCTCGGTAGCTCGTCGCCCACACGACGTCCGGGAGGGAAGGGACAAAGGTAGAAGGCTACGAGGTAAAGGGAAGGTATAAATCTCTTCCTCTGGCTCCTATTGTTCTTATTGTGCCATGTTAATTAGCATCGTCATTTCATGTAAATTAGTTAAATTATTTTGATTGGAAATTATGATTGATAATTAACAAATTGGACCCCGACCATAAACACAAGAACCAGCGATCCACTCATCGTCTCTTCCGCGGTCATTCGGTTAGAAGAATTGCAAGGCACGATCATTGTGATTGGCCAAGTTGTAATTCGTACTGAACGATATGAGGTGTGGTTGGTCTTGACCATAGAATTACAAGGCACGATCATTATAGATAACATGGTGTATGGTGTTACACGAAAGATCATGTTATCAGTCCCTTGCCTAGTATAAGTAAAGGCTCACAGCCGAGATGGATTTGGACAAACCATCTGCATGGTTATAGTGTAATTAGGTGTGGTTGGTCTTGACCATGGAATTACACTAGTGTGCTTTGAGTGTATTGAGCAGGACCAAAATCAGAGATAATCCAATTTGTACTGACTTGATAATTTGATTGGATCTCGGATTTTATTATGGAGTACGATCCCTAAATCCCCATATAATAACGGGCACATATGATTTACTATTATTTCTTTGATTTACCAATGGGCGAGATCTATTTTGATTGATCGATAGGCCCGATAAGTTGGGAAATAATATTAATTATATGGTGTGTCATTGATTATTGACAGAATTCGTGTCCTGGTGAGTCGGGATGATGATGCCCGCTTGATGAGCTCAAAAGGTTCATCATGTTAAACCCTGCAGGTGGATTTAATCCAACATGATGATAAGGTTGAGTGGTACTAATCAAGGATCCAGAAGCTAATTAATTTAATTTGTCAGTAATTTAAATTAATTGACAGACATTCGATATCATAAACCCAGGGGGGATGAACGACTCATAATATGTAGAGGCCATATGAAAATATGGGGTTGTTGAGGAAGTTCAATTAAGATCCTTTAGTGGAATGGATCTTAATTAATGGATCGGGTTTATATCGATTACCGGGTCATGATCCAACTCCTCCTCTTGGTCCCTACCTTAGCCCTATAAATATCCCATGAGATCATGAAACCAAGGCTAATCCAAGAGTTGACACCCTAGGCCTCTCTCTTCGCTTCTCTCTCTCCTCTCCTCCCTTAGGGTTTCGACCGTCCATTGGAAGAGGAGGGTTCTCCTCCTCAATTCTTCTTCTCATCTCCACCATGTTTCGACTGGGACACACAGAGACAAGGAAGAGTGTTTCTCTTCCTTTTGTGGTGCTCAGCGGTGGTGGAGAAGCTGCCGACGGCCGGTGGGAGGCAGCACAAGCAAGCTTGCGGCGGCACCGTAGGTTTAAAGGAAGGGGAGTGTTTCAGCTGGTTCAGTGACTCTTGAGCAACTCCGGTGGTCAGCGGCGCAAAGGCAGAGGAAGACAAAGCCGGCGCAAGGGATACCCTAGATTCTAGGGTTTCTTGTTTCGGCCAATACAAGAAGAAGAGCTCGGTTGGAACACCTTGGTGATCTCGGTTCTCGGTAGCTCGTCGCCCACACGACGTCCGGGAGGGAAGGGACAAAGGTAGAAGGCTACGAGGTAAAGGGAAGGTATAAATCTCTTCCTCTAGCTCCTATTGATCTTATTGTGCCATGTTAATTAGCTTCGTCATTTCATGTAAATTAGTTAATTATTTTGATTGGGAATTATGATTAATAATTAACTAATTGGACCCCGACCATAAACACAAGAACCGGCGATCCACTCATCGTCTCTTCCGCGGTCATTCGCTTAGAAGAATTACAAGGCACGATCATTGTGATTGGCCAAGTTGTAATTCGTACTGAACGATATGATGACGAGATGGTCGTTGGGAGATGGGTATCCATTCAGATTAATTTTTAATCCATTGACATGGTGAGTGTAATGCCCGTTTTTTTTTCCTAAAGCGGCGTTACGTTAACATACTTAGGGCATGTAGACATCATAATGCAGCGGAAACATTTACTTACTCGTACGTGCACTTACTATCATTTCTAACATCATAACATAGGAACTTAGCATAGTAACTTTGTACTTAGCATCATATCATACTTAGCATCATGTCATTCGTAGCATCATGTCATACTTAGCATCATGTCATAGAGTCATACTCAAGCACATTATAGTAAAGGTAAAGTTCTATCATAAAACGAGCAACCATATTGCTCCTTGGCCAAGTCACTATCACACACATTTTTTGATGCCCTCCTGCTGCTTCCTTACTGTCCCCTTGCATGATCTGCGGTATAAGAAAATAAGACTATAAGCACACAGGCTTAGTAAGACTCTTTCCTACTCACTAAAACCATTCATCATTCAATCATGAGCATCTTAAACATTAACATACTTAGTGCTTTACTCAGCACATAAGTCTTCATGAGCACTTAGCATACCTTTGACATGACTTGAACATATCTTAGTCACTTTCATAGCATAGCATATACAAAAACATAAAAACATTCATGGCTTGGCATAATACGTGGCATAGACATAAACATCATAAACATTCATGGCATGACATAATTCTTGGCATAGATATAAACATAATAACATAACCTCATAAACATTCCTAACATGAACCTAAATTAAATCATGGCATCCGAACTTAGCATAAACACAATTAAATCATGGTAACATAACTTAGCATGGACATAAAAATCATAGCATTCTATCCTAGCATAAACATAATTAAATCATGGCATCCTAAACTATCATGAACATAAATAAAATCATGGCATTCTAATTAACATAACATAAATAAATCATGGCATCCTAAACTATCATGAACATAAATAAAATCATGACATTCTAATTAACATAAACATAAATAAATCATGGCATCCTAAACTATCATGCACATAAATAAAATCATGGCATTCTAATTAACATAAACATAAATAAATCATGGCATCATCATGGCATCCTAAACTATCATGAACATATCTAAAATCATGGCATCCTACTTAGCATAAGCATAAATAAAATCATGGCATAAACATACTTTGCATCCAATTTCTTTGCATAATGTTCTTATCATACATATAATGCATAACATGGATGGATGCATGGACAAATGCATATATTATAAGGATGCTTATTCTTTAAAAACATACGTTTAAATGCTTAAACATAATCATCATATCATTGGGCCCTGGCTTGTACCACATACATCCATCATAAGAGCGCATCCCTAAGTAAATACGAGGTAGCTAGCCTCGACCTACTAGGATAAGGACAGCATAGTCGGTAGTCCCCGAACCGAGGCGTTCTTAAGGTGCCCATCCCTGTTGCACGCTTCGGTAGTGCCAGAACCGTGGACAGCATAGTCGGTAGTCCAGAACCGGGGCGTTCTTAAGGCGCCCATCCCTTGGACCCATACTTCGGTCCGGTACAAGCCCATAAAATAAAATAAAATACTTTCACATGCTTTTTCATTCATCATCATTCATTCATCATACTTGTCATTCATTCATCATACTTGTCATTCATCATCATTCATTCATCATACTTATCATCATCGTTATGCCTTAAAGGCATGTACTTTAACCTCATTCATAAGACATGACATACATACATCTTATTCATAAAACATGGCATACATACGTATCATTCATAAGACATGGCATACATGCATATTATTCATAAAACATGGCATATCATTCATAAGACATGACATACATACATATCATTCATAAATCATGGCACATGTCTAAACATCTATGACTTAACATATAATTCATGCATACAAACTAAGGGTTTGGTTAGCATAGAACTTCTTCCATCTTACTAAGCATCTTTGGAGGTTTAACCCAACCCTAACCCTAGGTTAGGCCCTTGGCCGAAAGCCCCAAGGAACCATAGGTTCATGAAGCTTCACATAACTTCCCCAAACAACATCCCATACATACATACTAGGCCATACGAAACATTTGATTCCATACTTAAGGCCAACCCTAATCCTTTAACCCTAATCTTGATCTTGGCCAAAACTTCAAGGCCGTGGGACATGGAAAAATTTCCATTAAAATCCCCAAATCAATTGTTAGACACCAACCATACCTTACCATAGGGCCATTTGGGGCCCTTACTTGAAATGAGTCCTAACTTTCCACCCTATTAGGGTACTTGGCCGAAACCTATAGGCTCTCTAGGCCATGTGAAACATTCACATAAATACCCACCATCTCCCTTATATCATGACAATACATAAAACAAACCCTTGAGGTTTTAAACCCAACCCTACACAAGGGTTCTTGTTGTTGGCCGAAACCCTAGGGTATCCTAGGGTACTCCAAAAATTCCCAAAAATTATTCTTAATCTCTAAACATCATAAGGGAACATTAAATAACATTATAAATATTTTTAGCATCATTATGGACCCTAAAACATTGTGGCCGAAACCCATAGGGTCTCTAGGGTGTTGATCTTGTTTCTTTCATGTTGGTCGAAACCCTAGGGTGTCCTAGGGTACTCCAAAAATTCCCAAAAATTATACTTAACCTCTAAACATCATAAGGGAACATTAAACAACATTATAAAGATTTTTTGCATAATTATAGACCTTAAAATCCTTGTGGCCGAAACCCATAAACCTAGGGTTCTTGATTTTTCTTCCCTTTTAACATCAAATCCAAAACCAACCAATATATCATGCTAAAAATCATGGAAATCATAAGGAACTATTATACCACAGGTGAGGGAGTCTTACCTTGGGTTTCTTGTTTTTTCGAACCTTAAAAGATGAAGATGATTGCAAAATCTTTGGATCCTTGCCTCCTTGTCCTTGTATCCTTGGAAAACCCTTAGATCTTGGGGATAAGACTTCTTGTGGAGCTTTTCCAAGGGGAAACCCTTCCTTGGGTGTTTGGCTAGGATGAGGGAAGGAGGAGTTTCGAAAATGCAAGTAATGGGAAGAAGAGATAACTCCCAAAACTCCCCTTTTATAACCCATTAAGGAGGTAAATGAAGAGTCTCTCCATGACCCTTCATCTTCTTCTATGCCTTAACCAATATCCACTTCATTCCCTCCTAACAATACCTTGCTAGGTGAGTTGGTTAGTGCATACATGGTTGTACAAGAGGTCCAAGGTTCAATCCTTGGTAGTTGCACAATTTTTTTCCACTTATTTTATTTTACTTTTTCCTAGTATTTTCGAAAATTCCTTAAAAATTCTCCCATAATTATGTTAATATTTCTTATTAAAATTCCTTTATATTTATATAAATTTTCACCTAAAATCGACCAAAAATTATGGTACTAAAAAGCCCATATTGTAGCGACCCGCCTTCTCTACTTCAGACGGATCGTTACTTTCTTTACTTCTCGTCTCTAATGCACGACTAAAGAATGCGGAAATCTTTTTTTTTTTCTTCTCAATTTAAATCTATCTATGATATACTAACTCTAATAGTCATGCATGATACCATGTCACACTTTCTTCCTCAAAAACTCCTAAGATGAAACTTATTGAAACTTGCCTCGCCCAACTCCACTTTCGGGTATCAGTCGACTGATACTGTATCAGTCGACTGATAGGCCTGAAAACAGGATTTTCAGATTTCGGCACTTGCTTCAAAACTCCACCAAACCTATACTTTCGAGCCAAATAGAATCATGATACCATTTCTATACTCTAGGCCAGTTTTCCAATCAATTTAGCCAATCAAAATGAATCCATAAACTTGTAATTAGGACTTTTGCGGAAGGAAATAAGCTATTCAAGGTTATATGAACTTTAACAACAGAGTGTGTACCAATCTTGACTCCTATGCATTCATAACACCAAATCCATGTTCTATAACCTTGCTAAAGCATTATGAAATGTGAATGCAACTCTTCTAAACATATTTAAGCAATAAAACTTGATTCAAAGAGAAATTAATACTATCTTGGCACATGTATCTATATTTCTAACAAGGTATCAATATTTCCAACTACTCACACTTCTACTCATCTAATGCCATCATAAGGATATATATGCTAAATGAAATGACATGGAATCTTCATCCTAAGAAATTGAGCATGGAAAACTATTCAAAGCTTAAATGTTCGCTAAACTCCATAAAGCTAGAACTTGAAATTTGAATAAACTATAACATTGTAATTCAAATAACTAAATTGTCTCGTCTCAAGGATCTCTCCAAAATCAGCCACCACACACACTTTACTCAGCACCGCCTCGTCGCCTTCCTTCAGAATTGCTTGCCTTTACCTTTATCTGCAGTAAGAGGAAATGCAACTAGTAAGCAAAAAGCTTAGTAAGTACTATCTAATCTCGAAATGTGCAAACATGCTTCTTGAACAATATGAAAATCATATGAGATACTTATATGCTTGAAAGAAAACTGAACTAAACATGTATAACTCAAAACATGCATACTCAAGCATTAATAAATCTCAACTTGCTTTTCTTGGCTCAACTTGAAACTTTAGCTATCCTTTAACTTTTTGAAAACTCTTTAAACTTTAGAAACTTTTGCTAAAGCATATACTTGAAAATAATAATCACTTGGATCCACTGAAAACGTAAGTACCATCTCATGCGCGTTCCCTAAAAGGTTGGGGTAGCGAGCCACCAATCCTAATAGAGCAGACCTTGGTCTACCAGGGCCAAGACCTTGGAATTGGACACCTGGATTTCTTTAACGACGCCCTTGGACGCCGGGTACTGGCCTTAGAAAATAAAATAACTTTTCTTTCTTTTCTTTCTTATCTGTAAATGCCTTGGCATTTTCTCGAGCACCTTGCGTGCTAAAATCCCTAAGTCTTGACTTTTGGGGATTTCTTAAGGCCTTGGCCTTTTCTTTTCTTATCTTTATCTTCTCTTTTCTTTTCTCATAGCTTTTCTTGGACCCTAACCTCATATAGGGTACTCAATAAAATATATATAAGCATATAATGAACTAAGATCACATGCAAAAATCTTAACAAGAAGGAAATATCTCTTTTAAAAACTTTTAAGGGAAATTCTTGAGGAAAAACCGCCTCTTACTACAGGTGAGCAGTACTTACATTGATATCTTGGACTTACAACCAAGATTGACGTCTAGGACTCGGGAGAAACTTAAGATCTCGGAGAATTCTTCGCGCCTACGCGTTCTCCTCGTCGAGACGAACGCAACGCTCCGCTTTCCTTAATCCCTCCTTGGCCGGCGCCCCTTGGAAGTGGAGAGAAAGGGCTTGGTGTTGGCGTGCGTGCGTGAGAGGGGGAGGATGTCGCGCGGCTAGGGTGAGGAAGAGAAAAACCAAAATTCTAATTTCCTCTCTTAACTTATCTATTTATACTTATGGGGGCGGATCGACCTAACTACACCTTAAATATATGTCTCTCCACCCTTTGCTGTGCTTGATACCCTAGCCTAGCTGGTCGCGCGCTTGCCTGGTTTCGTGCTGGTCGCGGGTTCGAACCCCCTGCTGCCCTTAACGATTTTTTTCTCCCTTTCTTTTTTTTTCTTCCTTTTTAAAATACTAAACGGACTCGAAAAATTCCATAAAAATATTCTAAAAATATCTAGAATATTTCTAAACCATTTTTAAATAATTCTAAGGACTTTAAGAACTAAAAATGGGGTTTTTGGGGCGTTACACATATAAGGCCCATTAGTGCCCTTTTTCCCAATTTAAAATGAGAAAACATGGATTTTCTAGGCCAAGGTTTGCATTAATATCTCTAGGTTCCTCGGAAAATTATCTAGACCTGCTTAATATTTTAAGTAAATATTAAGAGAATTTTCTGGGTCGTTACAATGAGGTCTCTCAAGGACGACCGAGTATTCGCTTAGGAAACCCACCAAGCCATACCCAACAATTGGTATCAGAGCCAGGTTTCCGGTTATGTGTTTAGGATTGGTTAATTTTTGCATTTTTCATACATTTCATTTTGTTGGATGATGTGTGGATGTGCGTAGGCTAACTTTGTATTGCAGGCATGAGATTCCAACTTTTCATGGCCAAATAATTATTGTGTGAATGGTTGTGAAATTTTTATAAATTAATTAATCCCCGAGGTTGACGAGGCTAGGTAGTATTTAATTTTTGTAATTAAATACAATACATGTTTAGCCGAACTTATTATTTTACTTTCGATCTAGATTTTATGTACACTCCTTCATGGAGTATAGGATCGATGATGTAAATAATTAGCTAGTTATTTCGGCTCGGAGATCCCTCAAGGTAGCTTGCGCATAAGGAAGGGAGGAACGGACGAGATGACAACACGACTAGAGGCGCATTGGAGACCAAGGCCATGAGAAGTTGGAAAATCTAGGATTTTCTATTTTTCATTATGTTGGTTATGTGTTTGTCGTGTATATGTGCTTGTTAAAATTCCTCGAACTAAATTACTAAGTGGGAGAGGGACCCTAAGGGCCCCATGGCCTCCATTACAATCTGATAAGTGATGCGAACAAGTCTGTGCATCGGCTCTGAGTGTCTTCCTCCCCATCGGATGGGCTTGTTCTACGGATCACTAGGTCGGAAATGACTATAGGAAATTATTGAAGAGCGTGTGTATTTCCCCATCGGAAGGCACATAATCGGAAATAGTTTTCTTAGTGTCATGTAATGGTAAACACTTAGATGTGAATAATCGTATCCTCCCCATCGGAGTCACTGCTATTATTCTGCGGGGCCGAAGTGAACCAACTATTAATCTTACTTGTCAAAAAGTTAGGTTGACAAGATTGTAAGATTAATGGGTAAAACCTCCTTTTACGAATGTAGAAATTCGTATATGTCCACACTATCGTGACATACGAATTTTTCGGTGTATAGAGGTGTTGGTTGATTTCAAAAAATTTATTATTTTGAGGAATCAATTTATTTTTGAATTATAAAGTAGTGTATGTTATGATTCTTAGGATTTTCAAATTGGCCTTTAACCCACTAGCAACCATACTTAAGGAGAACAAACTTACTGGACCTAATTACATTGACTGGAAAAGAAACCTAGACATTGTCCTTACTGCTGAAGAGTACAAATTTGTGCTCATTGAGGACTATCTTGAGAGACATAGCGAGAACTCTAGTGAAGAGCAAAGGGAGCGCTTTAAGAAGTGGGTCAAGCCAGATGAGATGGAGTGGTGCTACATTCTAGCATCTGTGTCAAATGTATTGCAACATCAGCATCAGGTCATGCCCACTGCTTATGCAATGATGCTAAACCTCAAGGAGCTCTTCGGGAACCAAGGTCAGGCCGCTAGGCAGGTTGCGATGAAGAACATGATGACGACTACTATGTAATGAACCACAAACCCATGAGTAAGATTGTTCTAGCGGAAATGAGAGGGGAAGTTCCTACTTCAGTACCAACGGTACAGGAGTATATGCCACAAGTGACTGCACCGCGTGTCACAGATGATACACAGGTAGTACCTCGTCATAGTGGGAGAGTTGTTAGACAACCTAACAGATTCATGTTCTTGGGAGAGTCTTCGAACTAGATCCCTGGTGAACATGAACCCGATCCTTGGATCTATGATGAGGCACTCCAAGGTAAAGATGCGGTATATTGGCAAAAGACGATGAATTCTGAGATAGAATCTATGGATTCTAATCAAGTCTGGGAGCTAGTAGAACCACCTGATGGTGTAAAAGTCATTGAATGTAAGTGGATCTACAAAAGAAAAAGAGGATCAGACGGAAAGGTGGAAACCTTTAAAGCACGGCTTGTTGTGAAGGGGTATACTCAGAAAGAGGGGATCGATTATGAGGAAACTTTTTTACCGGTAGACATGCTTAAGTCTATCCAGATTCTCTTGTCTATTGTTGCTCATATGGATTATGAGGTTTGGCAAATGGATATCAAGATAGCTTTCCTTAACGGAAGTCTTGAGGAAAACATCTATATAAAGCAACCAGAGAGGTTCATTGTAAAGGGCAATGAGCATCTTGTGTGCAAGATTAATCTATCCATTTATCGATTAAAACAAGCTTCATAATCTTGGAACATCCTGTTTGATGAGGTAATCTAGTCTTATGGATTCATACAATGTCCAGATGAGTCTTGTGTATACAAGAGAAGTGACAGAAACGCATTGGTATTTCATGTACTATACGTAGATGATATTTTGCTCATTGGCAACAATGTCAAAGTGTTGTCAGACGTAAGAATATGATTGTCCAAATAGATTGATATGAACGACTTGGGAGAAGCTGGACACATCCTTAGGATCTAAGTTATTAGGGATCGCAAGAAAAGGATGTTGTGCCTATCTCAAGCTTCATGCATTGACACTATCCTAGATCGTTTTAGCATGCAAAACTCCATGAATGATTTTCTACCTTTTCGACATGGAGTACCTTTACCTAAGGAGATGTATCCTAAATCATCAAAGGAGATAGAGGAGATGAAGGTAGTTCATTATGCTTCGGTTGTAGGAAGCCTAATGTATGCTATGTTATGTACAAGACCAGATATCTGCTATGCCGTGGGCATGGTTAGCAGATATCAAAGTAATCCAGGATAAGGACATTGGACTGCGGTAAAGCATCTAAAGTACCTGAAAAATACTAGAGATTATATGCTAGTTTACCAAGCAGATCAATTGCTCCCTGTGGGTTACACGGATTCTGATATCCAATCAGATAGGGATAACAATAAGTCTACCTTGAGTTATGTGTTTACATTGGGAGGTGGAGCCATAGTATGGAAGAGTATCAAGCAGAAATGCATGGCCAACTCCACCATGGAAGCTATGTATGTGGCAGCCTCTGAGGCAACCAAAAAAGCTATATGGCTCAAGAACTTCTTAATGGACTTAGAGGTGATTACTGGTTTACCTAGAGCTATCACAATTTATTGTGATAACATGTAACGCCCGCCCCTTTTTTTTTTTTTTTCTTCACACCTCGTGGTGTGGCAAGGGAGGCGGCGTTACGCTTAACATACTTATACTTAGACAATATCTTAATGCAGCGGATTCATTCATTTTCTTCTAACAGGCTCTTATAATCAGGCAACTACACATGGAACATTCCTTCATGACATCATATCATAACTTAACCATTTCATAACTTTATTCATAATCATCATAAGCAGTACTTATTCATAAAGGTAGCATCATAAGTCTTAAGTCATCTATTAGTCATAACCGTAGACGTAATACAAGAATCTTCTGCCAAGTCACCGTCACACACACACATGCTTCTGCCTCCCCTGCGGCTTCCCTTAATAGCTTCTTGGTTGATCTGTGGTACGAGGAAAGTAAAACTATAAGCACATAGGCTTAGTAAAATCCTTTCCTACTCACTAAAACCATACGTCACGTAAACATAAATATATCAAACATCCGAAATAACATAACTTCGAGCATAAACATAAGCATTGTCATGCAAGGCATAAATGAACATACATGAACATAGCTTAATATATATCAAGCGATGGATACATGACATAAAGCATACCTACATGAACATCAAGCATACTTATACATGGCATAATTCTTAGCATACTTACACATAATGCATACTTATTCATGACATGATTCTTAACATACTTAAACATAATGTATACTTATTCATGATATACCATATGAGCATAAATATAAGCATAAAATAATCTTACCTTGGCGCGATGCATAACATAGATGTATGAATGAGTCTAATGCACTTACTACATAAGGATGCTTAGTTTTGAAATTATACTTTTCAATGCTTAACATAATATCATTGGGGTCCCCTGGCTTGTACCACATACATACTTCTTAGCGCGCATCCTAAGTAAATACGAGGTAGCTAGCCTCGACCTACTAGGGTAAGGACAGCATAGTCGGTAGTCCTCGAACCGGGGCGTTCTTAAGGTGCCCATCCCTATTGCACAGCTTCGGTAGTGCCAGAACCGTGGACAGCATAGTCGGTAGTCCAGAACCGGGGCGTTCTTAAGGTACCCATCCCTTGGACCCTTCGGTCCGGTACAAGCCTTATGCATGAAAATAAACATGCATGCTTCATTTTCATAATTGTCATTCATGCTTATCATTCATACTTATTTCTTATCATCATTATGCCTTCATCATTCATACTTATCATTAAGGCATAACCATCATCTTTATTCATACTTATCATTCTTCGTTCATAACATAGAACATACTTACATAATCATGTTTCTAGTCATAATCTTATCCGGATTCATCAAATTTGTATGTTCATGATACATGATAACCCTACACCTCATACATGGTGCATTTCATCTAACATACATCATCCTAGCATTCATCATAAAACATGGATGATAAGCTACATATAGACCTAACACATACCACTAGGGTTCATAGCATTTATCATAAAACATATAGATATCTTTATGAATCATAGATCCGTTATAATCATTTATCAATATTCATGCATCATTATATTTATCATAATCTACTTCTACATCAATTACATGTATTTCATGGCATATAACTTAAATATTCATGATTTAAACATAACTTAACATCAAGCACATAAAGTCATGTTATATAACACATCAACTAGGATTCTAACAATATAACGATCCTACATCATGCTCAATCATATACTAGTATCATAGTAACTTATAAACATTCATTCTTGAAACTTTAACCCAACCAAACCCCAAGCTTGGGGTCTTGGCCGAAAACCCTAAGGACCAAGGTCCATGGAGAAATTTACCTAAATTATGATTAACATTCCTTACCATACATATCTTGTCATGGAACCTCATTTGAACCCTTGATTAGACTTAACAATAAGTCTTTGGCCTAAAACCCAAGTTGGCCGAAACCCTAGAAGGGTGACAAGCCTATGAGAAAGTTCATATAACACCATTTTTACTTATAAGATATCATAGGAACATGTCATTCATGCTTGGGAAGGTTGGATTTTCATCCTAGCCCCTTGACCTTGAAATGGCCGAAACCTTGAGGGTTTCTAGGGTGCTACCAACTTCCAAAAAAATCATACTTTGAGACTTAATCTATCATGAGTAATCATTTGAAAACATAAGGAAGCCTTGAACAAAGTTTCTAGCCCTAAAACTACCTTGGCCGAAACTTCCATAAGTCCTATCATGAATTTTCCTCAACATATTATACCAATAAAACTTAGATCATGATAACAAAATCTTAAAAGCTATCCTACCACAGGTGAGGGGTTTTACCTTCCTAGATTTCGCTTACAAAATTCGAATCGAAGATAACAAGAGAACCTTCTTGTCTCTAAACCTTCCTTAGTCTTGTGTCCTTGTAGGGGAGGCCCTAGATCTTCAAGATAGGGTCCTTGGTGGAATTTTTCTCAAGGGGAAGGGCACTTGAAATTTTCGGCCAAGTAAGGAGGAAGAAGAAAAAAATGAAGAAGAAGAGGGAAGTTGTAACTTCCTCTTTATTTATATTATTTGAAAAGGGGTGAGTGAAGAGGCATGATGTCTCTTCCTTTGGTGACTCTTCATTTCCTACACCTTTACTAATATCCAATTCATTTTCTCATAGAACTCCCTTGCTAGGTGAACTGGTTAGTGCATGCTTGGTTATATAAGAGGTCCAAGGTTCAATCCTTGGTGCATGCACTAATTTTCGATTTTATTTCTAATTTATTTCCTATCATTTTCGAAAATTCCTAAAAATTTCCCCATAATTATGTTAATTTTTTCCATTCCAATCCATCTTTTTTTATATAAATTTCTACCTAAAACCATTCATAATAATGGCACTAGAAAGCCCCTAATGGGTCCCTTAGTATTTTAGTTTCTCAATTTAAATAAGAGAACCTTGCTTCCTAGGCTAAGGTTCGTACTAATATTTCTAGATCCCATGGAAAATTATCTAAGCCTGCTTAATATTTTAAGGAAAATATTAAGAGCATTTTCCGGGTTGTTACAATCTCCCATACCTCTTGAAAGTTCGTCCTCGAACTTAGAATTACAAAACAAAAAAAAAACTTGCTATCTAGAAATTGTAAGGTTATGTCTATCTTCTTAGCATGTATCATGGAAATATAGGAATGCGTTGCCTCAGCCTCAAATAACACAGTAGCATGCTAATTATTTGACCTGTGACAACGGTGGAAGCATTTGCCGCATCCTCCTTTGTAAGGGAAAATACCCTTGCATTTGTAGTGACAGGTGGGGCCTCCAATCCCTCCTGGTTCATCAGGATACTCTCCGGCTCCGCTTGCATATAATGTAGCTTCACGGGGGCACCCTGGTACTGCACCAGCTGTTGGGAAGATGACGGATTCTTGGTAGGACAATAAGAGGCAATGTGCCCTTCCACCCCGCAAGTGAAACACCGGTTTGTACCCTTGCGGCATTCCCCGGGATGCATTTTTCCGCATGTAGCACATAGGGGAAACCTGAACTGCTTATTTGTCGGGCCCCCTTGGGGGTCGTCCCATTGCTGCCGTTTACCACTCTGATTTCCTTTCCCATTAGCATTGGTACTCTGAGGTTTTTGACCTCTCTCATTTAATGCTTTCCTTTGCTGATGGATATTGTTCAGGTAATGCTCGGTAAGTAGAGGACTACTAAATAGTTCCTCGGTGGTCTGTGGCCTGTTAACTCCGCCGGCCACGTTCAGGGCTATTTCGGGCCGCAACATCTTCAACATAAGTCGGACCCTTTCTTTCTCAGTGCGGACCAGCTCAGGGCATAGACGAGCCAGGCGATTAAACTTCTTCACGGCTTCGTTGACTGAGAGGTTGCCTTGACGGAATTCCGTGAACTCGTCGTAGTGTTTATTGGTGACTCGCATGTTGAAGAATTCCTCGAAGAATTCTGACTCAAAATCCGCCCATGTCATCTGATTCACCAGTCTCTTAGCCTTGACCCTTTCCCACCACATTCTGGCATCTCCAGAAAGGCAGAATGACGCACATTTGACCTTTTCTTGTTCAGGCCAGTCCAGCAGCTCCATTGTACTCTCTACAGTCTTGAACCACGCTTGAGCGTCCCACGGTTCACCGACCCCCGAGAAATTTTCCGGCTTCAACCTCAACCACTGGATCAGATAAGCCTCTTGTCGGGCTACAGTGGTCAAACCTGACGGAGGGGTCTGTATAACAGGAGGCGCAACGGGTATAGCATTCTGGTTCGCTGGTGGAGTAGTAGAGTTTTCTTGTTGGTTCATCAGGGTATTAATAGTTTGCTGTTGCTCAGCGACTTGACGCTGAAGTTGAGTCACTAATTGCATTAGGTCAGGCGAGGGAGCAGTCTCGTTGAGTCTGTTACTCTGTCCTCTAGCCATACTTTTCCTTCCTAAGGACAAGTATGGATCATATGAGTTATTGTTATACCTACTCCATTCTAAATTATTTAATTACTACCTATTACTACCTATATATATATATATATATTTATATAAATAAAAGAAAGTATCGTTCATGTTCATATATCCTACCCGTACTTGCCATTATCTATCATAAAACATTATTCATACTTGCATATTCTAGAAGCATAACATATCAAAAAAAAAATGCTTACTATCATAAAATATACCGGAAGGTACTTACTTGAAAGCAGCAGGTAAGAGGCTTGATGTGTGTGTAGTGAGATGGCAATTGCTCTGATACCAACCTGTAACGCCCGCCCCTTTTTTTTTTTTTTCTTCACACCTCGTGGTGTGGCAAGGGAGGCGGCGTTACGCTTAACATACTTATACTTAGACAATATCTTAATGCAGCGGATTCATTCATTTTCTTCTAACAGGCTCTTATAATCAGGCAACTACACATGGAACATTCCTTCATGACATCATATCATAACTTAACCATTTCATAACTTTATTCATAATCATCATAAGCAGTACTTATTCATAAAGGTAGCATCATAAGTCTTAAGTCATCTATTAGTCATAACCGTAGACGTAATACAAGAATCTTCTGCCAAGTCACCGTCACACACACACATGCTTCTGCCTCCCCTGCGGCTTCCCTTAATAGCTTCTTGGTTGATCTGTGGTACGAGGAAAGTAAAACTATAAGCACATAGGCTTAGTAAAACCCTTTCCTACTCACTAAAACCATACGTCACGTAAACATAAATATATCAAACATCCGAAATAACATAACTTCGAGCATAAACATAAGCATTGTCATGCAAGGCATAAATGAACATACATGAACATAGCTTAATATATATCAAGCGATGGATACATGACATAAAGCATACCTACATGAACATCAAGCATACTTATACATGGCATAATTCTTAGCATACTTACACATAATGCATACTTATTCATGACATGATTCTTAACATACTTAAACATAATGTATACTTATTCATGATATACCATATGAGCATAAATATAAGCATAAAATAATCTTACCTTGGCGCGATGCATAACATAGATGTATGAATGAGTCTAATGCACTTACTACATAAGGATGCTTAGTTTTGAAATTATACTTTTCAATGCTTAACATAATATCATTGGGGTCCCCTGGCTTGTACCACATACATACTTCTTAGCGCGCATCCCTAAGTAAATACGAGGTAGCTAGCCTCGACCTACTAGGGTAAGGACAGCATAGTCGGTAGTCCTCGAACCGGGGCGTTCTTAAGGTGCCCATCCCTATTGCACAGCTTCGGTAGTGCCAGAACCGTGGACAGCATAGTCGGTAGTCCAGAACCGGGGCGTTCTTAAGGTACCCATCCCTTGGACCCTTCGGTCCGGTACAAGCCTTATGCATGAAAATAAACATGCATGCTTCATTTTCATAATTGTCATTCATGCTTATCATTCATACTTATTTCTTATCATCATTATGCCTTCATCATTCATACTTATCATTAAGGCATAACCATCATCTTTATTCATACTTATCATTCTTCGTTCATAACATAGAACATACTTACATAATCATGTTTCTAGTCATAATCTTATCCGGATTCATCAAATTTGTATGTTCATGATACATGATAACCCTACACCTCATACATGGTGCATTTCATCTAACATACATCATCCTAGCATTCATCATAAAACATGGATGATAAGCTACATATAGACCTAACACATACCACTAGGGTTCATAGCATTTATCATAAAACATATAGATATCTTTATGAATCATAGATCCGTTATAATCATTTATCAATATTCATGCATCATTATATTTATCATAATCTACTTCTACATCAATTACATGTATTTCATGGCATATAACTTAAATATTCATGATTTAAACATAACTTAACATCAAGCACATAAAGTCATGTTATATAACACATCAACTAGGATTCTAACAATATAACGATCCTACATCATGCTCAATCATATACTAGTATCATAGTAACTTATAAACATTCATTCTTGAAACTTTAACCCAACCAAACCCCAAGCTTGGGGTCTTGGCCGAAAACCCTAAGGACCAAGGTCCATGGAGAAATTTACCTAAATTATGATTAACATTCCTTACCATACATATCTTGTCATGGAACCTCATTTGAACCCTTGATTAGACTTAACAATAAGTCTTTGGCCTAAAACCCAAGTTGGCCGAAACCCTAGAAGGGTGACAAGCCTATGAGAAAGTTCATATAACACCATTTTTACTTATAAGATATCATAGGAACATGTCATTCATGCTTGGGAAGGTTGGATTTTCATCCTAGCCCCTTGACCTTGAAATGGCCGAAACCTTGAGGGTTTCTAGGGTGCTACCAACTTCCAAAAAAATCATACTTTGAGACTTAATCTATCATGAGTAATCATTTGAAAACATAAGGAAGCCTTGAACAAAGTTTCTAGCCCTAAAACTACCTTGGCCGAAACTTCCATAAGTCCTATCATGAATTTTCCTCAACATATTATACCAATAAAACTTAGATCATGATAACAAAATCTTAAAAGCTATCCTACCACAGGTGAGGGGTTTTACCTTCCTAGATTTCGCTTACAAAATTCGAATCGAAGATAACAAGAGAACCTTCTTGTCTCTAAACCTTCCTTAGTCTTGTGTCCTTGTAGGGGAGGCCCTAGATCTTCAAGATAGGGTCCTTGGTGGAATTTTTCTCAAGGGGAAGGGCACTTGAAATTTTCGGCCAAGTAAGGAGGAAGAAGAAAAAAATGAAGAAGAAGAGGGAAGTTGTAACTTCCTCTTTATTTATATTATTTGAAAAGGGGTGAGTGAAGAGGCATGATGTCTCTTCCTTTGGTGACTCTTCATTTCCTACACCTTTACTAATATCCAATTCATTTCCTCATAGAACTCCCTTGCTAGGTGAACTGGTTAGTGCATGCTTGGTTATATAAGAGGTCCAAGGTTCAATCCTTGGTGCATGCACTAATTTTCGATTTTATTTCTAATTTATTTCCTATCATTTTCGAAAATTCCTAAAAATTTCCCCATAATTATGTTAATATTTTCCATTCCAATCCATCTTTTTTTTATATAAATTTCTACCTAAAACCATTCATAATAATGGCACTAGAAAGCCCCTAAAGGGTCCCTTAGTATTTTAGTTTCTCAATTTAAATAAGAGAACCTTGCTTCCTAGGCTAAGGTTCGTACTAATATTTCTAGATCCCATGAAAAATTATCTAAGCCTGCTTAATATTTTAAGGAAAATATTAAGAGCATTTTCCGGGTTGTTACATAACAGTGGTGCAGTAGCAAACTCGAAGAAACCACAAGCCCATAAGGCAAGTAAACACATTAAGCGCAAGTACTACCTGATACGAGACATCGTAAAGCGAGGAGAAGTTGTTGTCGCCAAGATTACATCAGCGGATAACCTAGCAGATCCTTTCACTAAGGTCCTTCCAGTGAAAGCTTATGATAGACATATTGAGGGGATGGGAATCAGATGTATGTTGGGGTGTCAAAAATCAACACGACCCGATGACCCAACCCGAATCGACCCGAAAAAAATCGGGTTCAGGTTAAAAATTTTCGGATTCGGGTCAGATTCATGTTGGAGGGTTTCGGGTTGAAAATTTTCGAGTCGGGTTCGAGTCGGGTTCGGGTTGACCCAAATTTAATGTTTAGTGGATTTTTTGGGGTTAAATCAAATTTTATTTTGAAAATTAAGATATTTTTATGTATATTAATATTAATATTAGTATGATCATGATGGAGTATTGAGATAAAAATGAAAAATTATAGGAAGAATAGCGAAAAAGGACATTTTGAATCTATTTTTTCGGGTTATTCAGGTCAGGTTCGGGTTGGTCGGGTTCGGGTTTGGGCATTTCGGGTTGAAATCGGGTTCGGGTCGAGTTCGGGTTGGGTGTTTAAAAAAATTCCAACCCGGCCCACCCGAATTGACACCCCTAGATGTATGGCAGTTTGATGGCAGCATAGTCTTTTAATATAAGTGGGAGATTGTTAGGATGTATACTATAAGCCTAGTTTTTGTATGAACATCTATTTTGGAATAAGAATCACCATATTCATGGTTGTATTTTTATTTATTATATGTGTATATATTCTCTGTTACTTTATATTGTAGATAACATGGTGTGTGGTGCCACACAGAAGATCATGTTATCATTTCCTTGTAAAGTATAAGTAGTGGCTCACAACCGAGACAGATTTGGGCAAACCATTAGAATGGTTGTAGTATAATTTGGTATTAGTCTATCTTGACTATAGAATTACACTAGTACACTTTGTGTGTATTGAGTAGGACTGATTTGAGGTTGTTCGATTTATACTGATTATATAATCGAACAAGACCTCAGGTTATTATGATGTACATGCTCTTAATCCTGATATAATAATGGGCACATGCACTTAATATTTATTTCTTTAACTTACCAATTGGTGAGATTTATTCGTTAAATCAATTGGCCCGGTAAATTGTGAAATAATATTATTTACATAGTGTGTCATTGATTATAGAAGGAAACCCTGCCCTAATTATTTAGGATGATGATGTCCCTTGAGGAGCTCATAAAGATTATCATGTAAATCTTGCAGGTGGGCTTGGTCCGACATGATATTAAGGTTGAGTGGTACTACTCATGGAGTTAGATATTAATTAATTAAATTGTCAGTAATTTAATTAATTAATGGGCATGCAATATCTTAAACACGGGGAGATAATGTACACATAATAATGTGGACCCAATATTTAATTATGGGGTTGGTGGGGTAGTTCAATGATAATCCATTAGTGGACCGGGTTATCATTAACGGGTCGGGTTTAGGATCCGTTAGGAGACCGAAACCAATTCCTCCTCATGGTCCCTATTGTAGCCAATAAATATCTCATGAGTTATGAAACCAAAGCCATAACAATTACCCTAAGCCTCTCTTATTCTCTCCCTCTCCCTCTCTCTCTCCTAGGGTTGGGCGGCGCCAGCTACAAGGGAAAGGAGGAACTCTCAGCCAAGGGAGGGAAGAAGGAAGAAGATCTTCATTCTTCTTCCTCTCTTCTCTTCTCTTCTCTTCTTCCTCCCTTGGGCGTACGCAACATAGAGGAAGGAGGAGTGGTCCGCAGCAATAAAAGGAAGGAGATCTTCTCCTTTGGTGTTCGGCGCCACAAGCAAGTGAGGAGGAAGGAAGGTGGTCGGCTAGGGGTTTGGTGAGGGAGAAAGCTCTTTCTCTTCTTCTTCCTCTTTTCGCTCCTTAGGGTCAGCACAAGTAGGAGGTCTTTCTCCTTTGGTGGTCAGCGAAAGCAAGAGGAAGAAGAATGTGGTGTTTGGTGGCTTCGTTTCTTGGAAGACCGTCGCCCACACGACGTCCAAGAAGAGGATAGGAATACGATAGAAGATCAAGAGGTAAAACAAGAAGTATAATCTTGTTTTCTTGTTCTAGTTTAATTGTATTCATGTTTTGTCATGGACCCCGAAACAAACACAAAAATCGGCGATCCAATCATCATCTATTCCGCGGCTAATCGATAAAAGGAATTAGATTATAGAACAACAAGTTTGTTTAAGCGATCACTCAATCAAAAAGCACGATGATGAAAAAGATTGTTCGGAAAGTTTTCTTTCCATCCGAATTTGTTCTAATCAATAGAATTTTAATCCAGGGACATGGAGAGGAATCCTAACCAAACGAAACCAACAGTGGTGTTGCGGATGCCCAAGTGTGTAGGCTTAGCCTTGTATCATGACTCTTATTGGGTATTTATTGGGCTAAGATAGGGACCAAGAGGAGGAGTTGGATATGTGACCGTTAATGGGTCTAAACCCGATCCATTAATTAAGATCGATTCCACTAAAGGATCTTAATTGAACTTCCTCACCAACCCCCATATTTTCATATGGGCTCCACATATTACGAGTTGTCCATCCCGCTGTGTTTAAGATCTCGAATCCCCGTTAATTAATTAAATTACTGACAATTTAAATTAAGTAACTTCTGGATCCTTGACTAGTACCACTCAACCTTATCATCATGTCGGATCAAATCCACCTGCAGGGTTTAGCACGATGAACCTTTTGAGCTCATCAAGGGGGCATCATCATCCTGACTCACTAGGACACGAATTCCGTCAATAATCATCGGCACATCATATTATTAATATTATCTCCCAACTTACCGGGCCTATCGATCTAATAGAATAGATCTCGCCCATAGGTAAATCAAAGAAATAATAATTAATAATATATGCCCGATATTATTTCGGGATTAAGGGATTGTACTCCATAATATAAACTGAGGTCCTATCTAATTATCGAGTCAGTACAAATTAGATAACCTCGGGTTTCGGTCCTGCTCAATGTACACAAAGCACACTAGTATAATTCAATGGTCAAGACCAACCAAACCTAACTACACTACAACCATCCCGATGGGTTGTCCAATTTTATCTCGGTTGTGGGCCTCTTATTTATACTATGCAAGAAACTGATAATATGATTTTTCGTGTGACACCACACACCATATTATTTATAATGCAAAGTAATTGGACTTTGTGTATGTACTATTATAAACAAACACCTAGTATTGTCATGATTCTCTTTTTATAGTCAAGATGTTCATATAATAAAAGTTATGCCTTTTAGTATACACATCTTACAGGTTCGACCTAGGGTTTCGCAGAATATCCAAAGTTAGAACCAAATCATTAAGGCTAAGATTATTTGCATATTTGTCTTGTATATTGATTGTATTGCAGGTACCTAAAGTTTGAGGCAAGACAGAAGAGCAAATGAAGGAGAAAATGCTGCCTAGAAGATCATCCAGGGCACCTGTATCAATACAGGCGCCCCGGACCTTAAGGGCACCCCAGACTGGGCAGGCCTATCCCAGGCGCCTGTTAACACAGGCGCCTGGGAAGGTCCCAGGCGCCTGGGAAGGGGATTCTATCCCTGCTGCGAGTTCAGCGCGAAGATGAGGTTTGACCAACGTATAGAGGCGCCCTACAACCTTACAAGCGCCCAAGAAGTGACTATCTAAAGGGGTTCGGCCCCTCAACTCAGAACATCATTCACAACAACGTTCTAAGAATTTCGAGCGAAGAAAAAGTGCTAGAGATGAAGCTCTGCGACCAAGGAAGCTCCAAGAGGGAGTGCGCTACACATCGGAGTTCTAGATCGGTCGGGATTGCGGACTTTCCTGTTTGGTTTGCTTTTACTTTTGTGCACTTCATTTCCTTAATGATTTCAACTTTAATTAAATCATAAGAATTACACCTAATTAATTCTACAAATTAAATCTTTATTCAATCCTTAATTCACAAACTAAAATTTAAATTAATTACCTTTAAGTATGAAACTGTAACAACTCGGCCCATTTGACGACCCCCTTATTTTTCTATGGGTCGTCGGTCATCGACTGTGTCGTTACCTTACTAGGTCTTCTCACCTCTGACCAGTGGATTTTTGCCTTCCCCAGGATTCGAACCCTAGACCTCCAAGCTTAAGTACTAGAGTTTATGAATTCTAGTAACCAATTGAGCTAGGGGTGGGAAGACATAAACTCTAGTACTAGAGTTTATGAACCCTAGACCTCCAAGCTCAATTGGTTTTTAGGATTCATAAACTCTAGTACGTAAGCTTGGAGGTCTAGAGTTCGAATCCTGGGGAAGGCAAAAATCCACTGGCCAGGGGTGTGAGGACCTAGTAAGGTAACGACACGGTCGACGGTCAATGACCTATAGAAAAATAAGGGGGCCGCCAAATGGGCCGGGTCGGCTCAATTGGTTACCAGGATTCATAAACTCTAGTACTTAAGCCTGGAGGTCTAGGGTTCGAATCCTGGGGAAGGCAAAAATCCACTGGCCAGGGGTGGGAAGACCTAGTAAGGTAACGACATGATCGACGGTCGACGACCCACAAAAAAATAAGGGGTCGCCAAATGGGCCGCCAAATGGGTCGGGTCGTTACATAAAATTTTTTATTGTAACGACCTGGCCTATTTGGCGGCCCATTTAACGACCCCTTATTTTTTTGTGGGTCACCGACCGTCGGCCGTCGATCGTGCCATTACTCACTAGATCTTCCCACCCCTGGCCAGTGGATTTTTTCCTTACCTAGGATTCGAACCCTAGACCTCCACGCTTAAGTACTAGAGTTTATGAATCCTGGTAACCAATTGAGCGCCTTTTTATTGTAACGACCCGACACATTTGGTGGCCCATTTGGCGACCCCTTATTTTTCTGTGGGTCGTCGACCATGCCGTTACTCACTAGGTCTTCCCACCCTGGCCAGTGGAATTTTGCCTTCCCCAGGATTCTAACCCTAGACCTCCAGGCACAATTGGTTACCAGGATTCATAAACTCTAGTACTTGAGCTTGGAGGTCTAGGGTTCGAATCCTGGGGAAGGCAAAAATCTACTGGCCAGGGGTGGGAAGACCTAGTGAGTAACGGCACGGTCGACGGTCGACGGTCGATGACTCACAGAAAAATAAGGGGTCGCCAAATGGGCTGCCAAATGGGCCGGGTCGTTACAATAAAAAGGCACATTTTTATTGTCAAAGTGGGTTGGCATATTCACGGGTTCACACGACATGTATCAAATCGGGAATTTGATACATTATTACAAACTTAAGTAAAATGTTTTGACTTGTTTGACTCATGCATAACTGCCATGTACTTGCATTTGCTTTTTTTTTAAATATATGACATGTCATTCATGTTTAATTTTTCGCATGATTTAGAATGGTTAGATAGGAAAAAGACTAACTGGCACTTGCCTAACCTAGTACCAGGGTGGGCGAGATGATAGTACGTTAGGGAAGCTTGTCGTAGCTAAGTGGAACCTCGCCACATCCTAGACTAGTTAGACCAGAGTTTTTCAAAGAATAAAATAAAGGTATTATTTTCTTTAAAAGTCTTTGTCTAAGGAAAGGGTTGATGATCCAATAAGGCTACGGCCAAAGAAGGCCTCTGTGCCTCGCCAAGACCTGGAAGCCGATTATTGAAATATACTTTAAGATTACCAATTGATTAAACTCGAATCTAACTCAAGATCCAATCTATAAATAAATTGAAAATAATTATTCAAGTTTTTCACAGTACACCCATAAGACAACCATGCTTGCTTGTATTGAGACATTTAGAATGGGTGAGATGTTAAGGACTAATTAATTGACAGATGTTTTTCGAAAATATTTTCAAAATTGTTAGAATATTTTCCTAAAATTTTATTTTCAAAATAATATTTCAACATAATAATATTTTTATGAATTTCATGCTTGCCTGATTGCTTTTATATATATATATATATATATATATATATATATATATATATATATATATATATATATATATATATATATATATATATATATATGCATTGTACTTATTGCTCTTTTGATTTTGATAAACCCTAAAGACACATAAGGAGTCTTCTTCATGATCTAAAAGAACTCCTAGAATTGTGTCAGATTTAGGGGGAGTCTAAGTCAAAAGAGATTAATTTTATTTTTTGATGATTGCTGTTCAAAATTATTACATAATTCTTTTGGTTTGAATCAAACCCTAAGACTCAGAGGAAAATCACTTGTAGTCAACAAGCTTCCTAGGACTGGGTCAAGCTTAGGGGGATCTCAAATTAAAAGAAATGTTAAAATTTTAAAAACTATTATGTTTTCATACACTGTATTTTCAAATTCATTCTAAAAACATAATATTAACTTTTGTTTAAAACTTATCTTCAAAATTATACAATTCAAAAATAAAGACTTTTGAAAATATTAACTTCAAAAAACTTATTTTGAAAATCTTTTTGACCCTTGAAATCCTTTTGAAATTAATGCTAGTTGAGTTTGGAGAATTTCCAGGACACTTAGGGAAATTTCCTTGCAGTTAACAAGGTTTCCTAGGATTATGTCAGACTGGAAAAGAATCTAAGTCAAGAACTTATTTTCAAAATCCTTTTTGACTTTTTGAATCAATTTGAAATAATGTTTACTTA
This sequence comes from Boesenbergia rotunda, assembly GCA_024364735.1. NCBI lineage: Eukaryota > Viridiplantae > Streptophyta > Magnoliopsida > Zingiberales > Zingiberaceae > Boesenbergia > Boesenbergia rotunda. The sequence continues at coordinate 151,707 of JAGFNQ010003801.1, read as the reverse complement.
AGTTTGGAGAATTTCCAGGACACTTAAGGAAATTTCTTTGTAGTTAACAAGGTTTCCTAGGATTATGTCAAACTGGAAAAGAAACCAAGTCAAGTAAAATATTATGTTTTCACAACAAAATTTTATTAAAAAGATTTTTTTTTCAAAAATATTTTATGTAAAAAATATGTTTCAAAGTACGAATACTTTTAAATGCACAATATTTTTCCAAGTGAAAATCTTTTCTAAGTGCAACTCTTTTCTAAGTGTAAATTTTTTTTCCAAAATGAAAATCTTTTCTAACTGCAAATTTCTTCTATGATCAAAAATTATACTTTTCCATGTACAAAATATTTTTCCAGGTTCAATTTAAGTACATGATTCTTTTTATAATACTTTACAAACTAGTACTTAGTCTTTTTCAAATAAAAAGGGTAGAGTTTCAAAATGTTTTATCAAAAACTATATGATTTTAATGAATTATCCTAAGTACTTTCAAAAAGTAAACGAAAATTTTCATTGTTGGCGCAATATTTTTTTTATCATTTTTTTTATGTATGACAAAGGGGGAGAGAGAAGCTTATGTTAGAATTTTTTTCAAACATTTTCCATCTTATCCCATGGATCAAAACTTAACCCTTAAATCCAATCTAACTTAAGATATTGTCAAACATCAAAAAGGGGGAGATTGTTGGTGCATGATGCATCGGTGATGTCTGTTGGTGCCGGAAGCACCAAAGTCAAACCAGTGTTTTGATAATGGCAAAGGGTTCAAAAGTTAAGGTTTTATTGTGATCTAACAATGCTACTCAAGTGTGCAGGAAAAGTCCTAGGTACACTAGGCACGAAGTCTTAGTTCTAAGAAATGGGCAATATGTCCTAGCCGCGGGCTAGCACCTATGTCCTGACATAAGGTTGGGCAATAAGTCCAGGTCGTGGACTGGGCACCGAAGTCCTGGTGAGTGAAGCTGGGCAATAAGTCCTGGTCGTGGACTGGGCACCTAAGACCTGGTGAGTGAAGCTGGGCAATAAGTCCTGGTCGTGGACTGGCACCGAAGACCTGGTGAGTGAAGCTGGGCAATAAGTCCTGATCATGGATTGGACACAAAGAACTGATCTGAGGGATTGGGCAAAAGTCCAGCTGGAGGAGCCGGTTAGAAAAAAGGTAAACTCTCCTAAGAGGAGTAGGTGAGGACGCATTCCCCGTAGGAGGGAACATTATGTTGGATCGAGAGAACCGATAGAGGGGGGTGAATATCGGAAATCGTTTTTCGGAAAACTTAGAGCAAGTACGCAGCGGAAATTAAGAAAACAAAATCACACAGAGACACGATCGATTTTACTTGGTTCGGAGCCTGGGTCGACTCCTACTCCAAGGCCCACGGTCGTTGACCGTTTACTTTGGGCAATTCTATATGAGGCGCAATAATAGTTTACAAGGATTGATTTACAAATTCAGCACAGTAAACTAAATAATTAAAAAGGCTCTTCTTTTACCGACGCCCGATTGTGGGTTGACCTTTTCCGGAGCAGCGGGACGTCGTCGGCTTGAGTTGGGCAGTTTTCGGAGCAAGGCGCGAGAGCAGAAGAGCGTAGAAGCGTTGTGTTGGAGTTGTTCTCTGAAGCTTGGGCGTTGGGTGCTATTTATAGCACCTAGGGGCGCCCTGGACGTCGGGGGCGCCCCCCACGTGTCACATGATCCGAGATTAGCTCGGTCAACCTCTATCCCACTCGAATAAGGATGAGGTTTGACACTGGGGGCGCCCTAGACGCTGAGGGTGCCCTGCTTGACTCCTTTCTCGCGGGCATCTCGGCTGGATAACGGTGATTGGCTTCGCTGGCTTAGGCGCGGGGCACCTTGGCTGCTGAGGGCGCCCTGGGAGCTGAGGGTGCCCCGGCCAGTATTCAGCCGAGGCTCTTTTTGCTTCTATTGTTTCATCTTCACCTTGGGGGCGACCTGGACACTCAGGGCGCCCTACTCAGCTGCTGCCTCACTCCATTGAGGCTCTCTGAGCTGCAGACACTCACTCCTTTGGTCCTGCATCTAGGGTTAGTCCGAAAACAACATAAAGCAGTAAAACATAAGATTATACAGCCTTAGCTGTCTTGGTTCTGACTTTGGATTTCTATAATGGAACCCTAGGTCGAACCGACGCCTACTGTTCCCTCGACGGGGAATGCGTCCTCACCTACTCCTCTCAGGAGAATGTACCTGATGCCAACCGTTCCTCTGGTTGGACTTTTGCTTGACGGTCCGTTGCCAGGTCTTGGATGCCAAGCTGTCCTTCGCTCGGTGCCTAGCATTCCTTCGCTAGGGCTTCAGTCCCAAGCTGTCCTTCGCCTGGCGCCTAGCAGTCCTTCGCTAGGGCTTTTCACTCTGGCATTCCTTCGCCAGTGCCTAGCAGTCCTTCGCTAGGGCTTTTCACTTCTGGCATTCCTTCGCCAGTGCCTAGCAGTTCTTCGCTAGGGCTTTTTACTCTGCACACTCAAGTGACATGTTAGATAACAAGTAAGACTTAACCCTTGAACCCCGTTGCCATTATCAAAATACAGGTTTGACTTTGGTGCTTTTTGCACCAACATATTAGGCGTCCGTTCGACCTAGGGTTCCATTTGGTAAGCCCAAAGTCAGAACCAAGATAGCTCAGGTTGTTAATCATGCTTAAATTATATTATATTATTTATTATTTGTGTTTTGGAACTAACCATGGTTGCAGGAACGAAGGGTGAAAGTTTTCTGCTCCCAGGCACCTGTGTTGATACAGGCGCCCCAGACAAGGGTGTTTCCAAGCAAATCGAAGCAAGCTGCCACATCATCAATTGAGGTGCCTGTGTTCATACAGGCGCCCCAGTCAGCTCAGGCTCCCCAGTTGAAGGGAGAAGCACTAGCCAAGTCTGCGGATGGAGTTTCTTGCAGAGAAGGCCATGTGTCAAGTGCCCCCTTCAACACAGGTGCCCCAGTGACTGCTATATAAAGGGGTTCACCCCCTTGGCTTCAAACACAACTTCTTTCTACACATTCTTTCAAGCACTCTGCTCCAAACGCTCCGTGCTCAATACTCAAGCGCCAACGATGACCCGCGGCTCCGACATTCAAATTTCTCCGGTCGTCAGTATAATCATTTTTTAAAGTGATGTATTTTAACTATATATTCGAACTTCAAGTTGTAATAATTTTACGCAATATAGAATTGTCCATCGTAAATGGTCAAGGACCGTGGGCCTTGGAGTAGGAGCCGACCACGACTTCAAACCAAATAAAACAAACGTGTTAGCATTGATTTGTTTTTTTTCCGCTGCGCAATTACTCTAAGTTTTCCAAAAAATTATCGATCGATATTCACCCCCCCCCTCTATCGATTCAAACCAATCCCACAAGTGGTATCAGAGCGGGTGGCTCAAATCTGGTGCAACCACCAGTTGAGCATTTTTCAGATTTTTTTAATTTTAAAAAAAAATTCGTTCATTTTTTTCGTTAACCGAGGTTGGTGCAACACCACTCGATTTTTTCCTTATTACTATTTTCTGCCGCACTACTAATCCATGACTTAGTCTTGGGACGAGTTATTTTTGTAAATTTATTTTCAATTTAATTAAATGACCATACAAGAGGGATACAACACCACCATGCCACCTCTCTTTAGCGGAGAAGATTTCTCTTACTAGAAGAGTAGGATGGAGGTCCACCTGAAAACTCAGGTGGACATGTGGATCATCATCCAATCCGGACTGGAGATACCTAAAAATGCACAAGGCATGGTGCAACACTACACTGAGTGGGACGGTCCACTAAAGAAGAAGATCGAGGTCGACGCTAAAGCAACATAGACACTACAATGCGACCTGACGAAAGAAGAGTTGAACCGTGTCAGGCCATTCAACAGTGCGAAGGAACTCTAGAACAAGCTGATTGAGCTACACGAAGGTAGGTCAGATACATGGATCAACGAAAGGGATCTGTTACTCAACAGACTCTACATGATAAAGATGCACGATGACGAAATTACAACACAGCTCCACGCAAGGATCCAGGTTCTGATGAATGGGCTGCGCACCATAGCTCACAAGGTTGAGAATCGTGACCTAATAAGGTATACCTTAAACTCATTCCCGAGAAACACACTGTGGGCATCTATGGTTGATGCCTACAAGGTTTCCAAAAATCTTCCTGAAATAAAATTAGATGAACTATTTTCTGAGTTATAATTACATGAACAAACTAATACAGCATTGGTCGAGAAGAGTATTGCATTTGTTGTAGGTAAAACTCAAGGATGAACTCAGAAGAAGAAGCGTCAACTATTGGATCAAAGAAAATGATAGAGGGGGGTGAATATCGTTATGAAAATTTTTTCATACAGTTAAAGAATATGCGCAGCGGAAAGAAATAAAGTACACAAGAACACAAGTCGATTATTACTTGGTTCGGAGTCGCAGTCGACTCCTACTCCAAGGCCCACAGTCCTTGACCATTTACTTTGGACAATTCTATATTCGGAAAGATCTTTACAGATTGATAGTACAGATATAGAATTTGAAAAATTGAATCACAACACTTTCGTAAACTGAAATTTTACCAAAGCCCGAGGTGGATCAAAATTTGGAGCAGAGGGTCGGCGGCGGCGCTGGAATCTCGAAATCGAACTTTGTCAGGGCGCAGTGCTTGAGCGAATGTGTTTGGAGCATTAGAAAGAATGGATTGTCGAAGCCTTGGGGGTGATCCCCCTTTTATAGTGCTCATACGAGCGCCTGTGACGTTGGGGACGCCTAACACGTGGCCCTCCCTACGTGAATCCTTATCCGTTGGCTCGGTCAACGCTTATCCACCTCCACTTGGGCGCCTGAGCTGATGGGGGCACCCGTGACCTCACGGGTGCCTGATCCACCTTGGTTCAATGGCTTCGCAGCTGTGTCTGGGATTTTACCTTCACACTTGGGTGCCCGTATCCATACGGGCGCCTGAGCCCATTCGAGCGCCTGTGCCCATTCGGGCGCCTAGGCCCAGTGAAGTACCTCACTTACAGACGACCAGTCCTTCGACCCTGCAACTTAGGTTAGTCCCAAAACATAACAAGCATTAGTTACAGCCGTAGCTGTCTTGGTTCTGAGTTTGGGTCTCCCAAATGGAACCCTAGGTTGAACTGGCGCCTACTGTTCCCTCGACGGGGAGCGCGCCCTCACCTACTCCTCTCAGGAGAATTTACCTTTTTGCCAACCAGCTCCTCTAGTTGAACTTTTTCCCAACTTTACTCTCCAGGACTTCGTGCCCAGTCCGTGACCAGGACATAGTTCCAATTCCTTGAACCAGGTCTTCGGTGCCCAGCCCTTGGCCAAGTCTTAGTGCCCAATTCCTCAAACCAGGTCTTTGGTGCCCAGCCCTCGGCCAGGTCTTAGTGCCCAGTCTACGACCAGGACTTATTGCCCAACCTTGTGTCAGGACTTAGTTGCCCAGCCTGCGGCCAGGACTTAGTGCCCAATTCATAGAACCAGGACTTCGTGTCTAGTGTTCCTAGGACTTTTCCTGCACACTTGAGTAACATCGTTAGAGCAAAATAATACTTAACTTTGAACGCTTTGCCAATATCAAAACAAGGTTCAATATGGTGCTTCCGGCACCAACAATCTCCCCCTTTTTGATTTATGGCAACACAATTCAAAGTTAAGGAAAATTTATAACATTTAAGAAGCGAAGGTAAGAACCAATGAATTTTAGCAGTTTTGAGCAGAGTAAGGTTTAAAGCTAAAAAAAATTTATTTCTCATACTTCCTCTGCAACCCTGAATAACTATGTTATAAAGCACTTAACTTTAACCTATAAAGCACTTAACTTTGACCTTTCCTCCCCCTTTGACATATATAAAAAAAATATTCATGGGTGAACAAAATGTCTAACAGGGATTTTTGAGTTTTTTCAAAATAACTTTAAAACCTTTTGGAAAACTACATTGATTGGATGTTTTGAAAATGCATGAACCTCCCGCTTAATTAAATATTCTCCCCCTGAAACTTTCAATGATATGCAGCTTTTGTAAAACTTCTAAGTGCTTTACGTTTTTGACTAAGTGTTTTTCAAAAGAGAGCAAAAGCATTGTATAAAAAAACTAATTTTTCATTTTAAAAAGTTTTGCAAGCCTAAATTTTGTAAAAAAAAATTTGACTTACAAGGCTTTGCAAAAAGAATTTTCAAAAAAATTTACTTAGGCAAGATTTTGAAGCCAAATTTCCCTTAAAAATGTTTCCACTTTAAAAATTGGGAAAAATTTGTTTACTAAAAAAATTTGCAAACTTAGAAGAATTTGCTTGGAAACACTTTGGGCATTTTGAAAAACAAAATCATTAAGAAATTTCTAGACAAGTTTTTCACCAAAAATAATCTTTAACTACAAGGACATTTCCCTAAGTGTCCTGGAAATTCTCCAACTCAAGTAAATACTATTTCCAAAAAAAATTTGATAATCCAAAATGATAGTATTTTGAATATGTATGCAAGTACATTTTGAAAAATGTATGAACTTTTGAAGGCACAATATTTTACTTGACTTGGCTTATCTTCCAATGACACAATCCTAGGAAGCCTTGTTAGCTACAAGGACATTTCCTTAAGTGTCCTGAAAATTTTTCCAAGCTGAAGAGAAATATTATTTAAAATTGATTCTATTAAAAAACATTTTGAAAAATAATAATATTTTAAAAGAATGATAATATTTGAAAGGAAATTACTTGTGTTTTCAGAAGGATTTGAAAATACATGCATGGAAACATATCATCGTGAAATATTCAATAATTCCTTAATTTGACCTCCCCCTAAACTTGACCCATTCCTAGGAATCTTATTGACCACAAGTACTCTTCCTCTAAGTTTTTACGGTTCAGTTCAGATCAAAGGAATTATCTAATAATTTCAAAACAGATAATTACCAATAACAACTTTTTAGAAATCTTCTTTTGATTCAGACTCCCTCTAAATTTGGCACATCCTAGGAATCCTTGTAGATTATGAAGTGGGCCTTCCTCTGTGTCTTAGGGTTTGATTCAACAAAAAAAATGCCAAAAAAACTTTTGAAGACTATTTTGTTTTAATGATTTGAAAATCAAATTCTTCATTGTCTCCCTCCTTTTGAAAATGGTAAAGAATTAAAACAGGGAGATTCTATGTTTAAAATGATTTTGAACAATGCCAGAGCAGATACAAGTATAGGAGAAATTTTGAAAAATACTTAAGTCAAAGAAATATATATATATATAAATATCAAAAGCCTGGACTATAGACATTTTTCTAAGTGAAAATGAAAAAGAATTCTGAGTAAACCCTAAGCTGACTTTTTGCAAGACTTATTTTTCAAAAAACAATTGATTGTCCAAAGGAATTTCTTTGTATAGAAATGTTTGCAAAAATTAAGTAATTCTTAGGTAGATGAGAAAAAGGAACCTAAGGTGAGCAATTTTAAGTACAATGATTTGAAACACTAAATCTTAGTTTAAGAATTTAAAATGATTTATGAGGATTTTGAAATTAATTAGAATTTTAACTTTGAATTTCAAAAATTGTTAAGTTGAATTTTGAAAATAATTAAGTTGAATTTTGAGAATAATTAAATTGAATTTTGAGAATAATTAAATTTAATTTAATTTGTTTTGTAAGGTCGATTGGGTTGGACTAGGCTTTTAGGTTCTAAGCATCTCACCCATTTCTAAGTGACAAGAAAAGGTATCCTTATCTGTTTTGTGAGATGCGTTAAATTTTATCTTTGAATTTAAATTAAAAGCTATGATTTGATTGAAGCTTGTGTTAGATTCAAGTTTAACAAATGACAATTTGAAAGGATGTTTCGATAATCGGCTTCCAGGTCTTGGTGAGGCACAGAGGCCTTCTTTCACCGTATCCTTATTGCATCAACAACCCTTTCCTAGACAAAGCCTTTTAAAGAAATTTTATTTTCAAATTACTTTCTGAGAAACTTTGGTCTAACTAGCTTAGGATTCGGAGAGGTAGCTTCGGCTAGTTCCACCAGACTAAAAAGACCAAATAGGGTACTCCTTACGCTACCTGACTCCTTAGATAGGCTTCCCTAACGTACTATCATCAAACCTTGTCCTAATACTAGGTTGTTCAAGTATCAATTAGGTCAGGTCCTTATCTAACCATTTCTAGTCCTACTAATAACAATTTTAATAAAATCTTTAAGTAAAATCACAATGAGGGGAAATTTCCGGATTTTCTAAGTTAGCAAGATTAATTAGTTTTTATAATATTTCAATTTTAATTTTCAAAGTCTCATTTTCGTGTCTTAATTTTTTGAAGTTTTAATTAATTAATTTGCATGAATTAATTATGTTATTTAAGCATGCATCCATATTCAAGTTTGACCAAGAGTGATTAAATAAACTATTAGCATTAATTGTAAAGACTGGATTTTCATATAAATTAAAGTTACCCATCTTGGTTGGTTGTCCTGGATCATTGGCTCTTCTATCTGTGCATTCATCTTTGTAATGCCCAAACTCCTGGCACTTGAAGCATTGGATACGACTTTTGTCCTTTCGTCCTTTTGGAACTGGTTCCTTTGACGTCGTCGAAGGTGTCGTTCGTATCTTACGAGTAGGACACTTACTTTTGTAGTGTCCTCTCTCCCTGCATGTGTAACAAATTATTTGATTTTTAACATTTGAATTTACAATTTTACCTTTTGATTCCATATTGGGAATCTCCCCCTTGATTCTTACCGCCTTGGATCTAGACTCATCTTTTGATTCTGGTTTGGATTCGGATTCAGACTCGGGTTCAGATTCTGACTCGGCTGTCTGTGCTTGGACCGAGAGTGCAAGATAACTTAGGTGATCTTCTTCTTCTTCGTTTGATTCGACTGATGATTCGAACATCACACCTTCAAAGACCTCAATATCGGAGCTCTCTTCGTGTAGGTTGATTAGCTTCTCCCCCATCTCTTTAGCACATTTGAATGGTCTGATCTGCTTCAATTCTTCATTGGTTAGGCCACATTGTAGGATTGCAGTCGCCTTTGCATCTGCCTCGATCTTCCTCAGAGTTGGTTCGTCCAATTTATCCTAGATGATCGACATTCCATCTTCTGTAGGTACTGTAAACCCTGTTTCGATAATCATCCATAAATCCAGATGGGTCTTTAGGTGGGATTCCATTAGACTTTTCTAGGTTCTGAAGTTCTCGCCAGAGCATAGGGGTGGATGGACACTATTCCATTCTTGATTGGCCATTTAAAATAATCCTTGCACACAAAACAAATAATAGAAATGTACCAAGACTTGGTCTTGGATTAGTAGTGCGGGAGGAAAAAAAATAGCTCAAATGGTGTTGCACGAATTTTGAGATAAAATAATAATAAAAAATTTATGACCAATATTTTTTGTAAATGTTGACTTTATCCATTCTGATTAAAGGTGAAAAAGATTAGAATTCAATGTTGACAAAAAAAATTACTCGAATTAAGGAAGCACGAATTTCGAGAAAAATATTAAAATAATAATAAAAAAAAGTTTATGGCAAATTTTCAAAGATAGATCATTTTATCAACTCTAATGAATGGTGAAAAGATGAAAATTCAAAATTGAAAAAGACGTACAAATATTATTTATTTGAAATAAAAAAGCGAAAAATCTGAAAAAAAAATCTCAAACTGGTGGTTGCACCAAGTTTGAGTCACCCACTCTAATACCACTTGTTAGATCGAAGAAAACGATAGAGGTGGTGAATATCGTTATGAAAATTTTTCGGACAGTTAAAGAATATGCACAGCGGAAAGAAATAAAGTACACAAGAACACAAGTCGATTTTTACTTGGTTCGGAGTTGCGGTCGGCTCCTATTCCAAGGCCCACGGTCCTTGCCCGTTTACTTTGGACAATTCTATATTCAGAATGATCTTTACAGATTGATATTATAGATATATAATTTGAAAAACTGAATCACAACACTTTTGTAAATTGAAATTTTACCGCCGCCCGAGGTGGATTGAATTTCAAAGAAGAGGGTCGTCGTCGATGCTGGAATCTCGAAATTGAACTTTGCCAAGGCACAGCGCTTGAGTGAAAGTGTATGGAGCGTTGGAAAGAATGGATTGTTGAAGCCATGGGGGTGAGCCCCCTTTTATAGTGCCCATACTGTAACGCCCGCTTTTTTTTTCTTTTCCCTAATGCGGCGTTACGTTAACATACTTAGGGCATGTAGACATCATAATGCAGCGGAAACCTTTAACATACACCCACATGCACTTACTACCCTTCCTAACATTATAACATGGGAACTTGGCATATTAACTTTATACTTAGCATCATATCATGTCATTCTTAGCATCATGTCATACTTAGCATCATGTCATAGAGTCACATTCAAGCACATAATAGTAAAGGTAAAGTTCTATCATAAGACGAGCAAACATATTGTTTCTTGGCCAAGTCACTATCACACACATGCTTCATTGCCCTCCTGCTGCTTCCTTACTGTCCCCTTGCGTGATCTGCGGTATAAGGAAATAAGACTATAAGCACACAGGCTTAGTAAGACTCTTTCCTACTCACTAAAACCATTCATCACTTAATCATGAGCACATGAAACATACTTAGTGCTTTACTTAGAACGTAAGCCTTATCATCACCTAGCATATATTCGACATGTCATGGACATAGCTTAATCCCATTCGTAGCATGGCATAAACATAACCATAAAAACATTCATGGAATGGCATAATACTTGGCATAGACATAAACATCGTAAACATTCATAGCATGGCATAATACTTGGCATAGACATAACATAATAACATAACCTCACAAACATTCTTAGCATGAACCTAAATGAAATCATGGCGTCCTAACTTAGCACAAACCTAATTAAATCATGGCTTCAAACATTAGCATGGACATAAATAAAATCATGGCATCCTAACTTAGTATAACATAATTAAATCATGGCATCATAAATTAGTATGGACATAAATAAAATCATGGCATCCTAACTTAGCATAAACATAATTAAATCATGGCATCCTAAAGTAGCATGAACATAAATAAAATCATGGCATTCTAACTTAGCATAAACATAATTAAATCATGGCATCCTAAACTAGCATGAATATAAATAAAATCATGGCATTCTAACTTAGGATAAACATAATTAAATCATGGCATCCTAAACTAGCATGAACATAAATAAAATCATGGCATTCTTACTTAGCATAAACATAATTAAATCATGGCATCCTAAACTAGCATAAACATAAATAAAATCATGGCATTCTAACTTAGCATAAACATAAATGAAATCATGGCATAAACAGACCTTGCATAAACTTACTTTGCATAATATTCTTATCATAAATATAATGCATAACATGGATGGATGCATGTGGCAATTGCATATATATATATAAGGATGTTTAATCTTGAAAAACATGCGTTTAAATACTTTAACATAATCATAACATTCATTGGGCCCTGGATTGTACCACATTCATACATCATATGCGCGCATCCCTAAGTAAATACGAGGTAGCTAATCTCGACCTACTAGGGTATGGACAGCTTCATCGGTAGTCCTGAACCGTAAGGACAGCTTCATCGGTAGTCCCGAACCGTGGACAGCTTCGTCGGTAGTCTAGAACCGTGGACCTTACTTAGGTCCGGTACAAGCCCATAAAATAAAATAAAATGCTTTCACATGCTTTTTCATTCATCATCATTCATAGCATATTCATTCATTCATCATACTTAACATCATCGTTTTGCCTCAAAGGCATGAACTTTAAGTTCATTCTTCATTTTCATTCTTAAACATGGCATCATTTTCATTCTTAAACATGGCATATGTACACATCATTCATAAAACATGGCATACATACAATTTATTCATAAACATGGCATACCTACATATCATTTATAAGACATGGCATACATACATATTATTCATAAAATATGGCATACATACATATCATTCATAGATCATGGCACATGTCTTAAACATTTATGACCTCATCATATATTTCATGACATATAAACTAATGGTTTGGTTACCATAACAAAAAAATTCTTCCATCTTACTTAAACATACCTCTTAGTAACCTATACCCAAGCATCTTTGTAGGTTTAACCCAACCCTAGCCCTAGGTTATGGCCTTGGCCGAAAGTCCCCAAGGAACCCTAGGTTCATGAAACTTCACATAACTTCCCAAACAACATCCCTTACATACATACTAGGTCATAGGGAACATTTGATCCCATACTTAAAGCCAACCCTAATCCTTTAACCCTAATCTTGCTCTTGGCCAAAACTTCAAGGCCATGGGGGCATGGAAAAATTTCCATTAAAACCCCAAATCAATTGTTAAACACCAACTATACCTTACCATAGGGCCATTGGGGCCCTTACTTGAAATAAATCCTAACTTGCCACCCTATTAGGGTACTTGGCCGAAACCTATAGGGTCTCAAGGCCATGTGAAACATTCACATAAACACCCTCCATCTCCCTTATATCATGTTAATACATCAAACACATACTTGAGGTTTTAGACCCAACTCCACCCATGGGGTCTTGTTGTTGGCCGAAACCCTAGGGTATCCTAGGGTACCCCAAAAATTCCCAAAAATTATATTTAATCTCTAAACATCATAAGAGTACATTAAACAACATTATCAAGATTTTTAGCATCGTCATGGACCCTAAAACATAGTGGCCGAAACCCATAGGGTCTCTAGGGTGCTTGGTTTTGTTTCATTCAACATCAAGTCCCAAAAACCAACCAATAAATCATGCTAAAACATAAGGAACTATTATACCACAGGTGAGGGAGTCTTACCTTGGGTTTTTTGATTTTTTAAACCTTAAAAGAGAAGGAAATTGCAAAATCTTTGAACACTTGAACCCCCTTGTCCTTGTATCCTTGGAAAACCCTTAGATCTTGGAGATGAGACCTTCTTGTGGGGCTTTTCCCAAGGGAAACTCTTCCTTTGGTGTTCGGCTAGGATGAGGGAAGGAGGAGGAAGAAAATACAAAGTGATGGAAGGAAGAGGTAACTCCCAAACCCCCCTCTTTATAGCCCATTAAGGTGGTAAATGAAGAGTCTCTCCATGACCCTTCATCTTCTTCTAAGCCTTAACCAATATCCACTTCATTCCCTCATAACATTCCCTTGTTAGGTGAGTTGGTTAGAGCATACATGGTTATACAAGAGGTCCAAGATTCAATCCTTGGTAAATGCACAATTTTTTCCACTTATTTTTATTTTATTTTCCTAGTATTTTCGAAAATCCCTTAAAAATTCCCCCATAATTATGTTAATATTTCTTATTAAAATCTCTTTATATTTATATAAATTTTCACCTAAAATCCACCAATAATTATGGTACTAAAAAGCCCATATAAGGCCCATTAGTGCCCTTTTTCCCCAATTTAAATGAGAAAACATGGATTTTCTAGGCCAAACTTCGCATTAATATTTCTAGGTTCCTCGGAAAATTATCTAGTCATGCTTAATATTTTAAGGAAATATTAAGAGAATTTTCTGGGTCGTTACACATACGGGCGCCTGTGATGTTGGGCGCGCCTAACACGTGGCCCTCACTGTGCGAATCCTTATCCGCGGGCTCGGTCAGCACTTATCCACCTCCACATGGGCGCCTGAGCTGATGGGGGCGCCCGTGACCTCACGGGTGCCTGATCCGCCTTGGTTCAGTGGCTACGCAGCTGTGTTTGGTATTTCACCTTCACACTTGGGCACCCGTATCCATATGGGCGCCTGAGCCCATTCGGGCGCCTGTGTCCATTCGGGCGCCTAGGCCCAGTGAAGTACCTCACTTGCAGACGACCAGTCCTTCGACCCTGCAACACAAGTTAGTCCCAAAACATAACAAGCATTAGTTACAGCCGTAGCTGTCTTGGTTCAGACTTCAGGTCTCCCAAATGGAACCCTAGGTCAAACCGACGCCTACTGTTCCCTCGAAGGTGAACGCGCCCTCACCTACTCCTCTCAGGAGAATTTATCTTTTTGCCAACCGTCTCCTCCGGTTGGACTTTTGCCCAGCTTTCCTCGAATCAGGTCTTCGGTGCCCAGCCCTCAACCAGGTCTTAGTGCCCAATTACTCGAACCAGGTCTTCGGTGCCCAGCCCTCGATCAGGTCTTACTGCCCAATTCCTCGAACCAGGTCTTCGGTGCCCAACCCTCGGCCAGGTCATAGTGCCCAGTCCACGACCAGGACTTATTGCCCAACCTTATGTCAGGACATAGTTGCCCAGCCCGCGGCCAGGACTTAGTGCCCAATTCATAGAACCAGGACTTCGTGCCTAGTGTTCCTAGGACTTTTCCTGCACACTTGTGTAACATCGTTAGAGAAAAATAATACTTAGCTTTGAACCTTTTGCCAATATCAAAATAAGGTTCGATATGGTGCTTCCGGCACCAACATCAACCAGTACCTGAGTCTAACTCAGACTCGGAATCAGACGATGAGGAAGGGGATCGTCCAAAACTAGTCCGGCTAGCTCGCGACTACTACAAGGAGCTCAAAAGCTCAAAAACCAATCAAACAAGTTGAAGTCAAGCCAGAAGAAGGAAGATCCATCTGAACCCTCGACGAGCCAGAAGAGAAAAGGTAACATCACCTGCTACGAGTGCAATAAAAAGGGACACTTCAGATCAGAGTGCCCCAACCTAAAGGAGAACAAAAAGGCTCGGAAGAAGAAGGCTCTTCAAGCCACATGGGACTAGTCATCCTCCGAAGAAGAAGGAGAAGCTCCGCACTCAAATCTCCTCACTTTGATCGCCTCGAAAAAGCATCGACTCCAGAACGGAATCAGAACTAGACGAGGTCGTCAGCACCGGAAAACTCTCAATCTCGGAGGACGGGCAAATCACGGTAAGAGGTTATCCAGAATCTGAACTATATGATTTAATTTCTTATTTATCTCGCAAATTGGCGAAAGCCAACATCCGGGTTGAAACCCTCTAACAGGAAGTCAAACTCCTGAAGGAGGAAGTCAACTCGAGTTGCTTGACTAAACCAGTTCAAGAAGGAAACTCAACTCAAGTTCAAAAACTTGAGGAAGAGAATTCCTTCTTGAAAACTCAAGTCAATGAACTCAGAGTTGCCATAGAACGATTCACTTTGGGTTCCAAGGGTCTTGACTGTTGGATCGAGAGAAACCGATAGAGGGGGGATGAATATCGTTACTCGTTTTTCGGATAAAATTAAGAGCAAATGCGCAGCGGAATAAACAAAACACAAAGACACAATCGGTTTTACTTGGTTCGGAGTCGCGGTCGGCTCCTACTCCATGGCCCACGGTCCTTGACCGTTTACTGCGGGCAATACTATAATCATGCAAAATCTTACAAATAGTTGTACAGTTATAAGTGCAGTAAGAATACAATTAAAAATTGGCTCTTCGTTACCGACGCACGCTGTAGATCGTTCTTTAGTGCGTAGGGTCATTGCCGGCGCTAGAATCTTGAGATGAAGGATTTCTGGAGCAGAGCGCGAGTTGAAGAGCGTATTAGCGTTGGAAAACTTGATTATTGAAGCCTTGGGGTCGAGGGGCTTTTTATAGCCTCCCGGGGCACCCTGAACATTGGGGGCCCCCCCCCCCACGTGTCACCCGATCCAAGCAAATCTCGGTCAGCCTTTATCCCACTCGAATAGGGCTGAGGGTTGACTGTGGGGGCACCCGGGACGCTGGGGGCGCCCTGGTTGACCCTTTCAGCGGGCTTCTCGGCGGATAAACTTTATCTACTTCGTTGGCTTGAGCGCGAGGCGCCCTGGGCATCCGAGGCGCCCGGGACGCTGTGGGCGCCCGGGAGCATGGGGGCGCCCCGCCCAGTGAGCTTCCGAAGCTTGCTTGTGCTGAACTCCCCTTTGCCTTGTACTTAGGGCGCTCGGGTCCTTCCGGGCACCCAACCCAGCTGCTACCTCACCCCTTTGAGGCTTTCTGAGCTGCAGACACTCGTTCCTTCGGTCCTGCATCCAGGGTTAGTACGAAACAAGATAGAGCAAATATATAAGTAAGTTTTACAGCCTTGGCTGTCTTGGTTTTGACTTTTGGACTACAAAATGGAGCCCTAGGTCGAACCGACGCCTACTGTTCCCTCAACGGGGAACGCGTCCTCACCTACTCCTCTCAGAAGAATTTACCTGATGCCAACCGGCTCCTCCGGTTGGACTTTTGCCCAGTAGTCCTTCGCCAGGTGCCTAGTTGTCCTTCGCCAGGTGCCTAGCTGTCCTTCGCCAGGTGTTCAGTACCAAGCAGTCCTTCGCTTGGTGCCTAGCATTCCTTCGCTAGGTCTTCGACTTCCTAGCAGCCCTTCGCTAGGTGCCCAGCAGCCCTTCGCAGGGTCTTCAGGCAGTCCTTCGCCTGGTGCCTAGCAGTCCTTCGCTAGGACTTCATTTCCAGGCAGTCCTTCGCCTGGTGCCTAGCAATCCTTCGCTAGGACTTTCAATCTGCACATTTAAGTAGCATGTTAGATAAACAAAACATCTTAACTTTTGAACCCTTTGCCACTGATCAAAACATAGGTTCGACTTGGGTGCTGTCTGCACCAACAATCTCCCCCTTTTTGATTTATGACAACCCGGTTCAAAAAGTTAAGTTAATCAGAACATATGATAAAAAGTTTGGTTTCCTCCCCTAGAAGGAATCTCCCCCTAGGTTTTTCAAATATTCATGGGGTTAAGAAAACATTTCTAAGTCTAAAAGATGGAATTTTTCAAACACTTAGAACCATTTTCAAAAGAAACTTTAGAAACACATTTTCCAAAAAGTTGGTTGTGCTCTTTTGAAGGTTTACACTTTAAAAAGATTTCAAGTTAGTAGAAAAGACGTTTTAAGTTTTCAGAATCATAGCTTAAGTTTAAGATAGGTACTTAGCAAAAATTTTTGAAAGCAGTTTAAGTTTAAGTACTTAACAAAAAGATTTGAAAGCTATTTTAAGTTTAAAGAAAAACTTAGTACTTTTGAAAACAAGTAGAATAAGTACTTTTTGAAGAAAGGATAAGGTTTTGAGATTTTGAATTTTAAAATTTTGAAATTAGAAAAAAACTTCTCTCCTTTCCTATCTCTCCCCCTTTGCCATATATCAAAAACAAAGCAGTATAGCAGAAAAAGGATAAGTAAATTGCATAATGTGCAGTACTGAACCAATGCAAGATGAACTGAATCAAACAAATTTAAGTTATCTTTGTAGGGTCCTGTCTAACCCAATTAGCTACTTACTAACTGTTATAAACAGTAGTTTTCGCTAAGGTTAGTCGAGTTAAGTGATCTGTTCAAGTTAGATTTTCTAAACTTGACACATAACTTGATTACTATTTTAGTTGTATTTAGTGCCCCAATTATTGCAGATGCACTGACTTAAAGCTGTTGGGACCGGGTGCATGTTGACATGGATGCGGGTTCGTAATTTTAAAATTTCATTACGTGCAGCGGAAGATTTAGCATAAATAATTTCTCAAATTATTTAACCACACATCTAGCATGCAACCTTATGTTGTGTAGACATGATCATATATTTAAAATTTTGCAGAAACGTAAATTAATTTACTTGTTACCTCGCGTAACTTGAAGAAAGGGATGAGATCCAACCGTAAGCGTCCCTTGGAAGCTCCGCCTCTATTCGCGTCCACGCCGAGTTTTCTTCGGGATGACTTCGCAAAGCCACGAATTTCGTGCTGACAAGAACTTCTAGATTCTCCAAAGGCACGACAAGAATACCAAGAGAGAGATGGGAAAACTTACCACCAAACGAAGAACGGAATCAAGATTCCGGGAGGAAGGAAGGAGTTGCGCCCGCTTCTTCTTCTTCTTCTTCGGCAGCTTCTCGGTGGAGGAAGCTCACGGCAACCAAAGGGAGGGCCTCTAGGGCCGGCGCCACTAGAGGAGGGAGAGGGAGAGAAGGAGAGGGAGAGAGGCTAGGCAAGAATCCTTGATCTCTTGGATTGATTTCCAAGCCTTGCCTTGGTTCCTTTATATAGTAGCCTCTCAATCGCCAAGTCTCCTTTTAACGGAATAAATTTTCATAAGAAATTTATCTTATAAATTTTTCTATGAATTATTCCATTATGTCAAGTTTTTAATATAACTTAATTTATAATAAAAACAACCATGTATCCCCTTTTATTATAGAAAGAAATTTCTTAATATAAATTTCTTTATATAAATTTCTTTATCCATAATTTTATAAGACAAACGACGCGCGGTTTATTTTATAATTTGAACCAAACAATTTGGTTCTCCCCTTTTAATGTGGCGGGCCAAATAAAGAGGGTGGGGACCCTCTTTAGTAGGCCAAACCCAAGCCATGACCTTACGAATTAAACTCATTTAATTTGTCCAATAAGTCTTCAAAAGACTTAGCCATTTTATGCTTCCGATGCGCCTCTGAAAAACTCAGATTCGACTTATCTCTCTTGATCGGAAAATCTAATTTTCAACTCGTTTTAAATCCCTCGGATCACTCGTAGTGCGTGTGACTAAATAGGCTTTCGATTTATGTTGGTCGTCTATAATCAACCAATTATAGAACGATCATGAGTGGCACCTTGTAGTACATCATGATCCCCAATTAATCGAAAGATCAACGGTTGACCTCAGAAATAATTCTGAAACCCTTCAGCAGCTTTAATGAATCGTGCCTCATTCCCTTTACCATCTTATACCCACTTGGTTCAGGACACGGTCTACGTGTGTCAGTCCCCACTAGGCTGACTACGTCACACCTAGCCCAAGTAATGTCTTTCTCGTCCAACGGATTCTAATTACTCTCACGTATTTAAGAGATTCATACTCTGAACATGTCATGCTTTGGCCAGAGGCTTCGAGTAACAATCTGACGATAGGCCTTGGGTATACATCTCCTCGCAAGGAGTGGTGAATCCTTTGTAGGTTGTTCAAACATCTTCGGGCACTTTGGTTTATACCCAACCATCCTGGGTCCACACCTCCTTGGAGATGCTTGCTTAAGATGTCAAAGTATAAGTCTTCATGACCAAGATGACTTGAACACCGCAAGTCAAAGGAACATCGCACTTAAGCTGCAGTAAGAACTTCATTGACATATCTATATGTAGATTACCATATGATGTTTTACAGCTAGTCACTCCAATGAACTAGTTCCCTTAACTAGCATTCATGTTTATCTCCGGACATCCCAATGTCACCAGCCAGTGAGAATCAGCTGATTAGAGAATAACCCATGCTAGTCTCCACAGAATTGATAGTGTCCGTATTTATCAATTCATCGACTAGGGACAATTTCAATACTTCACAATTGCACATGTAGAGATAATCACTAGTTGTGAATTCATCACAAATTCTCTCATGCTGTGAATTGTATTGCGGATATTCAGTAAATGAGTTTAAGATCTCAATCAAATACACGAACATGTATACTCAAATAGTGAATATTCATTTATTAAAGTAAATGATTACAATCATAAGGCGATTGCCTTAGGACACTTGTCTCATATTACTAACAAAAGCATCTTGAATTAAGGCAAAGACCTAAGCAACTCAACCCATTCTAGGTTATCACTCAACAGTACCCTAAGGTGCTTGTGAGATGCTGACTTCTAGATCTATAGATGCATGCATTTCTAGGGTTAGGCCTAGACTAAGTCCATTTGCGAAAAAACCCTAGTTTTGAAGGAGGTAGTTTTTGAAAATAAAACTAAGTCGAAAAATGTATTGTAAAAAGATTTTGAACATTAAGTAAAGCAAATTTTAAAACTATTTTCAAATTGATTTTAAAGCAAGTAAAGCAGTAAGAAAATCAAAGGTAAAGTAAACCTATTCTACCAAGCATAATTAGATAAAAAAGCAAGTAGTCAACTCCATAAGTCAGCTGGTCAAAGAAGAGGACCAGGATAGTCACACCATAATCAGACACGAGTCAACCCTACTGAGTAGGGGCAATCAACTAGTCAAGAGTACAATGCTAATCAAATCTAGGAGGAGGGACCGGGATGATCAGAAGAGCTTGGCTGCCAGGATCGAAATAGCGCCATCATCTCCTGATATCGTGCATCGTTGGTCTCCCTATCGGCTCTAAGGGCATTCATGTACTCAGTGTAATAGCCCAAATTTGTCTCCATTTCCTCACGGAGGCTCTGGACCTGTGTCTCGAGTCGTGTCACTTTCTCGTAGAGTGTCGGTGGTGGGGGCTCGTCTATGTGCTCTCGGACCTCGGCTGCCAGATCTGCAACGTCGACCTCGACCTCCTCGTCAGAGTCAATCTGGGGTCCCGCTCTCTGTTGTCTCCAGGACAAAACCCTAGTACCCGAGACCTCTATACCAGCTAAGGAGAAATTCCTATAACCTATCTCGTCGAAGTCAGTCAACTTGGTCATCTCTCCCTCGGTGATGTTACGACCATGATGATGAAGAATGGAAGTGATGATGTGGCAGTAGGGAGTGCGTACCCGCCCTTACGTGGTAACACTGGACGCATGTAGGATCGCATGGAACATGTGAAGTCCAATGTCGATATCAAGCTGATGAATCAATGGGTATAGAAGGAAGGTGTGAAATGGTCGCATTGTAGCGACGTCTCTAGTGGATAAAGGCAGAATGCATCGGGCTATAACTCTATATAGAGCGTAGTCCTCGACCTAAAGGTCGACAGACTGAAATCGTCTGGCCAGGGGTTGCTTATAGAAGTGGGAGAGTAAGGTATCTAGGGTAATGTGAGAATAGGGAGCATCAAAGGGAGGCTCCCTAGGAGGGTAACAGCAAAAGGTGGACTGTGAGGGTCGTAGTCCAAGAAATCGGTTGAGTAGTGTAGGTGTGATTGTCAAGGGAATCCCTTGGATGGTGGTGACAAACATAAGACCATCCTGTCTAATTATGTTTTTGTAGAATTCTGCACATAAGGATGTGTTAATCGGATGAGTGCAGAATACGAGGTTGTCGAGTTGGTAAAAGTTTATAACGTTCATTGCCAAGGGGCAGGATTGGTTGAAGAATTATCTATTTAAGTAGCTCATTTTTATAGGCTTGTATGTCGTTCGAGCAAACTTATTACAAAGTTCAAAAGTTGGGAACCTAGGATCGGGACTAGGTTCGGTACCGGGGTTTGCTTGGTTTGCTCGGCGTTTTCTAATATTAGAAGGAAATTGCATTAAAGAAAGTATGAAGGAATTGCATTAAAGAAAGTTAAAATTAATTTAAATGCAAATAAAATTATACCGGATGGCAGCTCGGGGAGGCATTGTTGAGGATGAGATCTCGAGAAGGTCGCAAGGTCACTTAGAAGGAAGGGAGTTGGGAGAGAAGAAGAAGTTTGGGTGTGGAGAGAAGAATGGGGGCATGGAGCCCTTTTATAGGACATTCCCGGGCGGCCTGGAGGCAGAGGGCGCCCCGGCGAGCGAGGGCGCCCCGGAGGGCGAGGGCGCCCCCCACAGGGCTGCAGCTACTTTTTGGCAGCTTTCTTCCTTTGACCGTTTATACGGGGGAGCCCGTGAGGACCAGGGCGCCCTGGTCAGCAAGAAGTAGCAGGCTTTCTGCCATTTGGTGAGCCTCGGGGCACCCGCAAGGGTCTGGGCGCCCTCAATAGCTACTTTTGCAGCTTTTTGTCTTGATGGATTGAAAAGAGAGAGGTGGGGGCGCCCGAAGGGTTACGGGCGCCCTGGTGACAGCTTTCTGTCTAATTTTGTTTTGATGGACTTGTTTGACTGCTTTTGACCAAGTTTGACTGGTTTAACCATGGTTTGACCATCTTGACCATGGTTTGGCTACTTTGACCATAGTTTGACTATTGTTAGGTTAATGTCGTTCTAGACTTAAATGTTTGTATTTAAACAATAATGCAGTTATTAAATGAATTTTGATTAAGTTTGTTGTCTCACCGAATCTAGGGTTATCAATCATGCCAGCCTTATTGGTTCTGTGAGACAGGTTTTGATAGACAGAATTATTTTGAAGAATTATAATTTTAAAAAAATATGAATTAATTTTGAAAATAATTAATTTTGTGTTAAAAAATGTTTGAATCTACAAGTAACTGAAAATTTGTGTTAGATTTGAATTTTACAAAGAATAATTTGAATTTGAATTTCAGAAATCGGCTTCCAGGTCTTGGCGAGGCACTAGGCCTTCTTTGGCCGTAGCCTTATTGGATCATCAACGCTTTCCTTGACAAAGCCTTTTAATGAAATTTCATTTTCAAAATTATTATTTGAAAAATTTTGGTCTAACTAGTTTGGGTCTTGGATCGATAGATTCGGCTAGTTTCACCAGTCTAAAGATACCAAGTAGAGTGTACTTGACCTTATTAGAATTGGTTTCCCTAACGTACTATCATCTCACCTCCTCCCAATACTATGTTGTCAAATTTCAGTTAAGTTGGTTCAGTCCTTAAGCTAACCATACCTAAGTCTAAGCATGGTAAATTGCAAGAATTAAATAGACAATCAATCATGCAGTTTGCAAACAAAAATTGAGTTTTATCTAACAATAAATATTGTTTTTAATTTGGCTCCCCCTGGACTAAAGCCATGATAATGGTTAGGCAAGATGTGAATCTTATCCTTGGGGATCCAATACTGATTTGATCTAGTTTGTTTGTTCAGGCACAGTTTGGGTACCCATGCCTGAACTTTAAGTCTGGACTGGTTCAGTACAGCATAGTAGGATCTTTGTCTAGATTTGGTTCTATAGCCTAGTCCGGATCGATTTAGAATCGACTTCTATTTTCCAAGAATCATGTCAAGACCCTTGGATCCAGAAGTGAATCGTTCTAACGCAGCTCTATTATCCTTAACTTGAGTTTTCAAGAAAGAGTTCTCTGTTTCAAGTTTTTCAACTTGAGCAAAGGTTCCTTCTTGAAGCTTCTCAGTTAATGGTTCAGAGTCTGCTCTCTCATTCAGGAGTTTTACTTCCTGTCTGAGAGACTCGATTCGAATTTTGGTTTTTGTCAAATCTCGAGAAAGATAAGAAATTAGTTCACATAATTGAATTCTTGAAAAACCACTTACAGTTATTTCGCCATTTTCTGAAAAAGTGAGTTTGCCGTCATCCGGCTCCGATTCTGACTCGGTCTCGATTTCTTCTGAGGTGGTTAGTGCGAGCAGGTTCGATTGTGGGACCTCTTCTTCTTCTTCGGAGGAGGACTCGTCCCACGTTGCATGGAGTGCTTTCTTCCTTCTTGTCTTCTTGGTCTCCTTTAGGTTAGGACACTCCGTCTTGTTGTGACCCTTCTTCATGCACTCGTAGCAGGTCAGGTTTGGTTTGTTCTTGTCATTTGAGGGTTCAGCTGGTTCTTCATTTCTTCGGCTGGCTTTCCTTCTGTTCGATTGATTCTTCAATTCCTTGTAGTAGTTTCGGGCCAGTCGGACCAGCTTAGGTCGGTCTCCTTCGTCGCCTTCTGAGTCTGAGTCTGAATCAGACTCGGGTGCAGGTTGAGTTTTCTTCTTGGATGTCTTTCCAGCTTTACCTGCAACAAAAGCAATGCCTTTCTCGGCCAGATTGCAGTTAGTCTGTTCATGTAATTCGAGTTCAGAAAAAAGTTCATCTAATTTGATTTTGGAGAGGTCCCTTGAAACCTTGTATGCATCTACCATTGATGCCCACAAGGTGTTTCTCGGGAAAGCATTAAGAGCATACCTTATTAGGTCACGGTTTTCTACCTTGTGACCGATTGTGTGTAGTCCGTTCATTAACTCCTGTATTCTGGCATGGAGCTGGGCTGTTGTTTCGTTGTCATTCATCTTGATCGTGTACAGCTTGTTCAGGAGGAGATCTCTCTTGCTGATTCGAGTGTCTGAAGTTCCTTCGTGCAGCTCGATCAGCTTTCCCCACAGCTCCTTGGCACTGTTGAATGGTCCTACCCGATTCAACTCTTCCTTGGTCAGGCAGCATTGAAGGGTCTGGGTCACTTTTTCATCAGCTTCAATTCTTCTTTTCAGAGCGGTATCCCACTCAGTGTATGGCTAAGGCACTCCTTCAGCGTTCTTTGGTATTTCCAATCCAGACTGGATGATTATCCACATGTCCACCTGAGTTTTCAGGTGGACCTCCATTCTGATCTTCCAGTAGGAGAAGTCCTCCCCATTGAAGAGCGGTGGTCTTGCGGTGCTGAAGCCTTCTTGCATGGCCATTAAAGATTTTATCTGAAAAAGAAAGAGAAGAAAGGAAAACTCTGTCCCAAGACTTGGTCTTAGATTAGTAGTGCGGGATTAAAAAAAATAATTATCGAGAGGTGTTGTACCAACCTCGATTAACGAAAAAAATTTCGAACAAAAAAAATTTAAAAAGATTTCGTAAAAATCCGAAAAGAAATTCTTAAATTGGTGATTGCACCAAATTTGAGCTTCCTTGCTCTGATACCACTTGTTGGATCGAGAGAAACCGATTGAGGGGGGGTGAATATCGTTACTCATTTTTCGGATAAAATTAAGAGCAAATGCGCAGCGGAATAAACAAAATACAAAGACACAATCGGTTTTACTTGGTTCGGAGTCGCGGTCGGCTCCTACTCCAAGGCCCACGGTCCTTGACGGTTTACTGCGGGCAATACTATAATCGTGCAAAATCATACAAACAGTTGTATAGTTATAAGTGCAGTAAGAATACAATTAAAAATTGGCTCTTCGTTACCGACGCCCGGTGTAGATCGTTCATTGGTGCGTAGGGTCGTTGCCGGCGCTAGAATCTTGAGATGAAGGATTTCTAGAGCAGAGCGCGTGAGTTGAAGAGCGTATTTGCGTTGGAAAACTAGATTATTGAAGCCTTGGGGTTGAGGGGCTTTTTATAGCCTCCCGGGGCGCCCTGAACGTTGGGGGCGCCCCCCCACGTGTCACCCGATCCAAGCAAATCTCGGTCAGCCCTTATCCCACTCGAATAGGGCTGAGGGTTGACTGTGGGGGTGCCCGGGACGCTGGGGTGCCCTGGTAGACCCTTTTAGCGGGCTTCTAGGCTGGGATAAACTTTATCTAC
>JAGFNQ010003801.1:84720-122799 GCA_024364735.1 Boesenbergia rotunda | reverse complement strand
CGGTCTGGATCAAGAAGTTTGTCTCAGAACTTGGTGTGGTTCCAACCATTGATGAAGTAGTGTCGATTTACTGCGACAACAATGGAGCTATTGCACAAGCAAAGGAACCAAGGTCTCATCAGCGATCCAAACATGTGCTTCACCGCTATCATCTTATTAGAGAGATTATAAGTAGGAATGATATACAAATTGAGAAAATTCCCACTGAAAGGAATTTAGCGGATCCTTTAACTAAGGCCTTGCCTCTAAGCAAGTTTGAGGGTCATGTTAGAGCCTGTGGTATTGGATACTGTAGCGATTGACATTAGGCCAAGTGGGAGTTTGTTAGTAATATGAGAGAAGTGTCCTAAGGCAATCGCCTTATGATTGTAATCATTTACTTTAATAAATGAATATTTACTATTTGAGTATACATGTTCATGTATTTGATTGAGATCTTAAACTCATTTACTGAATGTCCGCAATATAATTTACAGCATGAGAGAATTTGTGTTGAATTCACAACTAGTGATTATCTCTACATGTGCAATTGTGAAGTATTGAAATTGTCCCTAGTCGATGAATTGACAGATACGAACACTATCAATTCTGTCGAGACTAGCATGGGTTATTCTCTTATCAGCTGATTCTCACTGGCTGGTGACATTGAGATGTCCGGAGATAAACATGAATGCTAGTTAAGGGAACTAGTTCATTGGAGTGACTAGCTGTAAAACTTCATATGGTAATCTACATATAGATATGTCAATGAAAGTTCTTACTGCAGCTTAAGTGCGATGTTCCTTTGACTTGCGGTGTTCAAGTCATCTTGGTCATGAAAACTTATACTTTGACATCTTAAGCAAGCATCTCTAAGGAGGTGTGGACCCAGGATGATTGGGTATAAGCCGAAGTGCCCGAAGATGTTTGAACAGCCTACAAAGGATTCACCACTCCTTGCGAGGAGATGTATACCTAAGGCCTATCGTCGGATTGTTACTCGAAGCCTCTGGCCAGAGCATAACATGTTCCGAGTATGAATCTCTAAGAAACATGAGAGTAATTAGAATCCGTTGGACGAGAAAGACCTTGCTTGGGCTAGGTGTGACGTAGTCAGCCTAGTGGGGACTGACACACATAGACCGTGTCCTGAACCAAGTGGGTATGAGATGGTGAAGGGAATGGGGCACGACTCATTATAGCTGCTGAAGGGTTTCAGAATAGTTTCTGAGGTCAACCGTTGATCTTTCGATTAATTGGGGATCATGATGTACTACTAGGTGCTACTCATGATCGTTCTATAATTGGTTAATTATAGACGGCCACCATAAATCGAAAGCCTATTTAGTCACACGCACTACGAGTGATCCGAGGGATTTAAAACAAGTTGAAAATTGGATTTTTCGATCAAGAGAGATAAGTCGAATCTAAATTTTTCAGAGACGCATCGGAAGAATAAAATGGCTAAGTCTTTTGAAGACTTATTGGACGAATTAAATGAGTTTAATTCGTGAGGTCATGGCTTGGTTTGGCCAGCCAAAGAGGGTCCCCGCCCTCTTTGTTTGGCTGGCCACAATAAAAAAGGGAGAACCAAATTGTTTGGTTCAAATTATAAAATAAACCGCGCGTGGTTTGTTTTATGAAATTATGGATAAAGAAATTTATATAAAGAGATTTATTTTCATGCAAATTAAAATAAACCTTGGATTGGTGTATTTTATTTTATAAAATCAATAATGGATTGATTTACCATGATAAAGAAATTTATATAAAGAAATTTATATAAAGAAATTTCTTTCCATAATAAAAGGGGGGACATGGTTGTTTTTTATTATAAATTAAGTTATAATAAAAACTTGGCATAACGGAATAATTTATAGAAAAATTTATAAGATAAATTTCTTAAGAAAAATTTATTCCGTTAAGAGGAGACTTGGCGATTAAGAGGCTACTATATAAAGGTACTAAGGCAAGGCTTGGAAATTAATCCAAGAGATCAAGGATTCTTGCCTAGCCTCTCTCCCTCTCCTTCTCTCCCTCTCCCTCTTCTAGTGCCGCCAGCCCTAGAGCCCTCCCCCTTTGCCGTGAGCTTCCACCACCATGAAGAAGCCGAAGAAGAAGAAGAAGCGGGCGCGACTCCTTCCTTCCTCCCGGAATCTTGATTCCGTTCTTCGTTTGGTGGTTAGTTTTTCATCTCTCTCTTGGTATTCTTGTCGTGCCTTTGGAGAATCTAGTAGTTCTTGTCGGCACGAAACTCGTGGCTTTGCGAAGTCATCCCGAAGAAAACCCGGCTTGGACGCGAATAGAGGCGGAGCTTCCAAGGGACGCTACGGTTGGATCTCGTCCCTTTCTACGAGTTACGCGAGGTATTAAGTAAATTAGTTTACTTTTTGCAAAATTTTAAATGTATGATCATGTCTCCACAACATAAGGTTGCATGCTAGATACGTGGTTAAAATAATTTGAGAAATTATTTATGCTAAACCTTCCGCTGCATGTAATTAAATTTTAAAATTACGAACCCGTATCCATGTCAACATGCACCTGGTCCCAACATTGTGTTGAAGGGGGCGCCTTACACGTGGCCTCTCCTGCGCGAACTCTAATCCGCAGACTTGGTCAGCGCTTATCCCCTTCATTGAGGCACCTGAGCTGACTGGGGCGCCTGTGTTAACACAGGCGCCTAGCTAAACTTGGTCCAAAGGCTTTCGTGGCAGTTTGCTTCGATGGCTTGGTTTTGCCTTGCACTGGGGCGCTTGTATGCATACAGGCGCCTAGCCTAGTGAGGCGCCTCCTTCCAATGAGGCGCCTGAGCTGCAGAAACACCGTCCCTTCGTTTCCTGCACCAGGGTTAGTTCCAAAACACAAGAAGCAAATATACATGATATATTAGACATTTTTACAGCCTAAGCTGTCTTGGTTCTGACTTTAGGTCTCCCAAATGGAAACCTATGTCGAACCGACGCCTAATGTTCTCTCCTACGGGAACGCGTCCTCACCTACTCCTCTCAGGAGAATTTATCTTTTTGCCAACCGGCTCCTCCGGTTGGACTTTTACCTAGCTTCAGTCACCAGGTCTTCGGTGCCCAGTCCTTGACCAGGTCTTAGTGTCCAGCTTCACTCACCAGGTCTTCGGTGCCCAGTCCACGACCAGGTCTTAGTGCCCAGCTTCACTCACCAGGTCTTAGTGCCCAGCTTCACTCACCAGGTCTTAGTGCCCAGCTTCACTCACCAGGTCTTATTGCCCAACCTTACGTCAAGACTTAGTTGCCCAACCCACGACCAGGACTTATTGCCCAATTCATCGAACTAGGACTTAGTGCCTAGTGTACTTAGGACTTTCCTGCACACTTAATCAGTTTGTTAGATCACAACTAAATCTTAACTTCTGAACCCTTTGCCATCATCAAAACATAGGTTTGACTTTGGTGCTTCCGGCACCAACAATCTCCCCCTTTTTGATTTATGGCAACATGGTTCAAAAAGTTAGGTTAAGAACATATTATAGCAATCTAACAATAATAATCTAATAATAGGAATTTATCTCCTCCTGAATTGCACATTCTCCCCTTGAAATTTTCAATGTCATGTGGGTTTTGTAAACTTTCTAAGTGTTTTTCAAAATTTAGCAAAAAACTTTAAGTTTTTGACTAAGTGTTTTTCAAAAGTAAAGCAAAAGCAAAAGTATTTGCACCAAAAAAACTTTTTACACTTAGACAATTTTTGAGAAAGTTTTGCAATCTTTTTATATTTTGAAAAAGTTTTAGTAAGCTTTACATTTTTGAAAAAGTTTTAGCAAGCTTTTTACACTTTAGAAAATTTTTCAAAAAGTTTGTACAAGCTTCTTACAATTAGAAAATTTTTCAAAAAGTTTGTGCAAGCTTCTTACACTTAGAAAATTTTCAAAAAGTTTCTTGCAAGCTTTTTACACTTAAAAAAAAATTTCTTGATAAATACTTTAAAAATCTAAATACACTTTTGCTTAAAACAATTTTACTTAGAAACATTTGCCAAAAAAAAACATTTCAAAAGAGTTTAGCCCAGACAAATTTTGTTTACTAAGGAAAATTTTCTTTAGGAATGTTTTCAAGATAAGTGCACTAAGAAGTTTTTGAAATCCTTTAGAATTTTTTGGAAGTACTTTGAAGATGCTTAGAACAGTTTTAAAGCACATTTAGGAAAACTTTGAAGTACTTTAGCAGAATCATTATTTTTAAGCACTTAGAAATACTTATCTTTTTGTGAAAAAGAAAAAAATTTTAAATTTTTTTTGGAAAATTAAAAATTTTCTCTCCTTTCTTTCTCTTCCCCTTTGCCATATATTAAAAAAACAACTATTGTAATTCATTTTTGAATTAGAGCTAGTTAAACAAATTGGAACTCCGTATTGAACCAACTCTAGTGAATTTCAGCAAGCAATAGAAGAGGACCAAACCAATTTAAACCGATCTTGTTCGGGTCCTGTCTAACCCAGTTAGTTACTTACTAACTATCATAAACAGAAGCTTTCACTAGGGTTAGTCAAGTTAAGTGATCTGATCAAGTTAGATTTTCTAAGCTTGACACTTAACCTGATTGTTGTTCAACTTTGTATTTATTGCCCCAATTACTGCAGATGCACTAACTTAAAGCATCTTGAATCAAGGCATAGACCTAAGCATCTCAACCCAGTCTAGGTTATCATTCAAAAGTACCCTAAGGTGCTTGTGAGATGCTGGCATCTACATCTATAGGTGCATGCAGTTCTAGGGTTAGGGCCTAAGCTAAGTTCATTTGCGAAAAAGCCCTAGTTTTGAAGGGGGTAGTTTTTGAAAGAAAACTAAGTCGAAAAATTATTTTAAATTTCAAAAACTTGATAAATAAAATGATAAATTTGCTAATTTTTGAAGAAAAAATAGGATTTTTTTTTTGTAAGAAACCAATATAGATTAGTCATATTCTACTAAGCACAATCGTAACTTCCTTCTTAGTGAGCTAAACTCAGACTCAGGTAAGGGTTTGATAAAAATATCAGCTAAGTTAGATTTTGAGTCCACATGTTTAAGCATTATTTCACCCCTGGCTACATGATCCCTTACAAAATGATATTTAACTTCTATATGTTTTGTTCGGGAATGTTGAATTTGATTTTTAGCCAAGTTGATTAAACTAATGTTATGAATATAGACTTGGGTTTGGGTGTAGTCAAGCTGGAAGTCGTTAAGAGTGTGCATCATCCACAAAAGTTGTGCTACACACTCTCCTAGAGCAACATATTCTGTTGGGACCAGGTGCATGTTGACATGGATACGGGTTCGTAATTTTAAAATTTAATTACGTGCAGCGGAAGGTTTAGCATAAATAATTTCTCAAATTATTTTAACCACGTATCTAGCATGCAACCTTATGTTGTGGAGACATGATCATACATTTAAAATTTTACGGAAAGTAAACTAATTTACTTAATACCTCGCGTAACTCGTAGAAAGGGACGAGATCCAACCGTAGCGTCCCTTGGAAGCTCTGCCTCTATTCGCGTCCACGCCGAGTTTTCTTCGGGATGACTTCGCAAAGCCACGAGTTTTATGCCGACAAGAACTACTAGATTCTCCAAAGGCACGACAAGAATACCAAGAGAGAGATGGAAAACTAACCACCAAACGAAGAACGGAATCAAGATTCCGGGAGGAAGGAAGGAGTTGCGCCCGCTTCTTCTTCTTCTTCGACAGCTTCTTGGTGGTGGAAGCTCACGGCAACCAAAGGGAGGGCCTCTAGGGCCGGCGCCACTAGAGGAGGGAGAGGGAGAGAAGGAGAGGAAGAGAGGCTAGGCAAGAATCCTTGATCTCTTGATTGGAATTCAAAGCCTTGCCTTGGTTGCTTTATATAGTAGCATCTCCATCGCCAAGTCTCCCTTTTAACGGAATAAAATTTCATAAGAAATTTATCTTATAAATTTTTCTATGAATTATTCCGTTATGCCAAGTTTTATTATAACAAAATTTATAATAAAAATAAACATATCTCCCCTTTTATTATGGAATAAATTTTTTACAAGAAATTTATTATATAAAATTTTCTTATCATGGAAAAATCAATTCATAATTGATTTTATAAAATAAAATAAACCAATCCAAGGTTTATTTTAATTTCCATGAAAATAAATCCTTTTATATAAATTTCTTTATATAAATTTCTTTATATAAATTTATTTATCCATAATTTTATAAAATAAATCGCGCTCGGTTTATTTTATAATTTGAACCAAACAATTTGGTTCTCCCCTTTTATTGTGGCCGGCCAAACAAAGAGGGTGGGGACCCTCTTTAATTGGCCGACCAAACCCAAGCCGAAACCGTACGAATTAAACTCATTTAATTCGTCCAATAAGTCTTCAAAAGACTTAGCCATTTTAAGCTTCCAGTGCGCCTCTGATAAATTCAGATTCGACTTATTTCTCTTGATCGAAAAATCCAATTTTTAACTCGTTTTAAATCCCTCGGATTACTCGTAGTACGTGTGACTAAATAGGCTTTCGATTTATGTTGGTCGTCTATAATTAACGAATTATAGAACGATCATGAGTGGCACCTAGTAGTACATCATGATCCCCAATTAATCGAAAGATCAACGGTTGACCTCAGAAATAATTCTGAAACCCTTCAGCAGCTATAATGAGTTGTGCCTCATTCCCTTCACCATCTTATACCCACTTGGTTCAGGACACGGTCTATGTGTGTCAGTCCCCACTAGGCTGACTACGTCACACCTAGCCCAAGTAATGTCTTTCTCGTCCAACGGATTCTAATTACTCTCATGTTTCCTAGAGATTCATACTCGAAACATGTTGTGCTCTAGCCAGAGGCTTCGAGTAACAATCCGACGATAGGCCTTGGGTATACATCTCCTCGCAAGAAGTGGTGAATCCTTTGTAGGCTGTTCAAACATCTTCGGGCACTTCGGCTTATACCCAACCATCCTGGGTCCACACCTCCTTAGAGATGCTTGCTTAAGATGTCAAAGTATAAGTCTCCGTGACCAAGATGACTTGAACACTGCAAGTCAAAGGAACATCGCACTTAAGCTGCAGTAAGAACTTCATTTACATATCTATATGTAGATTACCATATGAAGTCTTACAGCTAGTCACTCCAATGAACTAGTTCCCTTAACTAGCATTCATGTTTATCTCCGGACATCCCAATGTCACTAGCCAGTGAGAATCAGCTGATTAGAGAATAACCCATGCTAGTCTCAACAGAATTGATAATGTCCGTATTTATCAATTCATCGACTAGGGACAATTTCAATACTTCACAATTGCACATGTAGAGATAATCACTAGTTGTGAATTCATCACAAATTCTCTCATGCTGTGAATTGTATTGCGAACATTCAGTAAATGAGTTTAAAATCTCAATCAAATACACGAACATGTATTCTCAAATAGTGAATATTCATTTATTAAAGTAAATGATTACAATCATAAGGCGATTGCCTTAGGACACTTCTCTTATATTACTAACATATTCTGCTTCAGTTGCGGACAATGCTACGTAGTGTTGCTTTCTACTATACCAGCTGACTAGGTATGTCCTAATAGTTGGTAACTTCCACTTGTACTTTTTCTATCTAATTTCACCCAACATAGTCAGAGTCAGAATATCCTGATAATTCAAAAGTGGAAGTCCTAGGATACCAAATCCCTACATTTAGGGTACCCTTAATGTACCTAAGTACTCATTTTAGGGCTGCTAAGTGAGATTCCTTAGCACAAGTTTGGTACCTAGCACACATTCTTATAGAAAATAAGATATCAGGTCTACTAGTGGTCAAGTAAAATAGGCTACCAATCATGCTTCGGTATAGCTTAAGATCTACAGGCTTTCCTTTAGGGTCATTATCTATTTTGACATTTGTAGTCATAGGGGTACTTAAGCTTTTGGAATTATCCATTTTGAATTTCTTTATTAACTCTTTAGCATACTTGGATTGGTGAACATAATTATCATCTCTAGTCTGTTTAATTTGTAATCCTAAGAAAAAGTTGAGCTCACCTACCAAGCTCATTTCAAATTCATTTTCCATTATTTTTACAAATTCTTTTAGAAAGTTAGAGTTGGTGGATCCAATAAGTAATCATCAACATAAATTTGGGCAATAAAAATATCATTTTCTAAGGTTTTAACAAAAAGGGTGGAGTCAATTTGACCTTGGTTAAATTCCTTAGAAATTAGATAAGTTGATAACCGTTCATACCATGCCCTAGGTGCTTGTTTCAACCCATAAAGTGCTTTTCTAAGTTTAAAAACATACTAAGGTTTTTCTAGGTCCTCAAATCCTGGGGATTGTCCTACATAAACTTCTTCTTTGATAAACCCATTTAAAAAGGCAGACATTGTTGGATCGAGAGAATACGATAGAGGGGGGTGAATATCGTAAACCGTTTCGGATTTAGAGAGAGTATGCACAGCGAAAAATTAACACGAAAACCAAAACGCAAACACCACGATTTACTTGGTTCGGAGTTGCGGTCAGCTCCTACTCCAAGGCCGACGGTCGTTGACCG
This sequence comes from Boesenbergia rotunda, assembly GCA_024364735.1. Classification (NCBI taxonomy): domain Eukaryota; kingdom Viridiplantae; phylum Streptophyta; class Magnoliopsida; order Zingiberales; family Zingiberaceae; genus Boesenbergia; species Boesenbergia rotunda. The sequence continues at coordinate 114,275 of JAGFNQ010003801.1, read as the reverse complement.
TTTACTGCGGGCAATTCTATATGTGCCCAAAAAGGGTTTACAGAAGGATGTTACAATAGTAGTACAGTAAACTTAAAAAGTCAGCTCTTCGTTACCGACGTCCGGTGTGGATTGTACTTCGGAGTAGCAGGACGTCGTCGGCGCTTGTATCTCGAGTTGGGAGGTTTCCGGAGCAGAGCGCTTGAGTAGAAGAGCGTATTGGCGTTGTAAGAAGTGATGTTCAAAGCCTTGGGGTCAAAGGGATATTTATAGCCTCCTGGGGCACCCGGAACATTGGGGGCGCCCCCCCACGTGTCAGCCGATCCGGACAAGTCTCGGTCAGCTCTAATCCCTCCAAAATCGGGATCGAGGTTTGATGGGGGCGCCCGGGAAGCAGGGGCGCTCGGGTTGACTCAGTCTGCTGGCTTCTTGCTGGATTGAGCCTTATCTGCCTCGTTGGCTTGGACCCAGGGCGTCCTGGGCACTAGGGGCGCCCGGGACACAAGGGGCGCCCAGGACCAGTAAGCCTTTGAGCCGTTTTCTTCGTTTACTGCTTTGCCTTAACCTTGGGGGCGCCCGGGACCTCCGGGGCGCCCTGCTCAGCTGCTGCCTCTCTCCTTTGAGGCGTTCTGAGCTGCAGAGACTCATTCCTTTGGTCCTACATCCAGGGTTAGTTGCAAATACAATAAAACAAGAATATGTTATGATTATACAGCCTTAGCTGTCTTGGTTCTGACTTTGGGTCTCCAAAATGGAGCCCTAGGTCTAACCGACGCCTACTGTTCCCTCGACGGGGAACGCGTCCTCACCTACTCATCTCAGGAGAATTTACCTGTTGTCAACCGGCTCCTCCGGTTGGGTTTTTGCCCAGCAGTCCTTCGCCAAGTCTTCAGTACCAAGCAGTCCTTCGCCTGGTGCCCAGCAGTCCTTCGCCAGGTCTTCGTGTCCTGGCATTCCTTCGCCAGGTTCCTAGCAGTCCTTCGCTAGGGCTTTGTATCCTGGCATTTCTTCGCCAGGTGCCTAGCAGTCCTTCGCTAGGGCTTTGTATCCTGGTAGTCCTTCGCCAGGTGCCTAGCAGTCCTTCGCTAGGGCTTTGTATCCTGGCATTCCTTCGCCAGGTGCCTAGCAGTCCTTCGCTAGGGCTTTGTATCCTGCACACTTAATGAGCATGTTAGATAAACATTACCTCTTAACTTTTGAACCCTTTGCCATTATCAAAACACAGGTTCGACTTGGGTGATGTCTGCACCAACAATCTCCCCCTTTTTGATTTATGGCAACCCGATTCAAAAAGTTAAGTTAATCAAGTCATTTGATATAACAGTTTTAGTTCCCTCCCCCTGGAAGGAATCTCCCCCTAGGATTTTCAAAGGTTCGTGGGGTTTTGAAAAAATTTCTAAGTCAACTTGATGGAATTTATTTTTCAGAAACTTAGAACATTTTTCAAAAGAAGTTTTTAGAAAACTTAAACCAATTTTGGTTGAGTACTTTGGAAGAAAAAAATTTCCAATCAATAATTTATAAAATTTTCTAAAGAATTTTCAATCTCTTTAGTACTTTAGAGGCTTTATACTTAGAAACTTTTCTATTAGAGAAGTTTAGAAATAAGTACTTAGAGAATTTTTGAACATAGCTTAAGTACTTAGAAAATACTTTTGAAAACTGCTTGGGTCAAGTACTTAGAATCAATTTTGAAAACAATTTAGATCAAGTACTTTTGAACCAGTTTTGAAAAAACTAACTTAAGTATTTTGAAAACAGCTTTAGAAAAAATTTAGCTTAAGTACTTTGAAAGCAGTTTTTAACAAACTTAGCTTAAATATTGAAAACCGCTTTGAAAAAACTTAGCTTAAATATTGAAAACAACTTTGAAAAAACTTAGCTTATGTATTGAAAACAGCTTTGAAAAAACTTAGCTTAAGCTTTTTGAAGAAAGGATAAAGTTTTGAATTTTGAAAAAAAATTAAACAAAATTTTAAAGCTTCTCTCCTTTCCTATCTCTCCCCCTTTGCCATATATCAAAAATAAGGCAATATAGCAGAAAAAATAAACTGCATAAGTATATAATAGAATAACGTGCTGTACTGAACCAATTCAAGATATAAACTGAACTAAAGCAATTTCAATTATCTCTATAGGATCATGTCTAACCCAATTAGCTACTTACTAACTGTTATAAATAGTAGTTTTCTCTAGGGTTAGTCAAGTTAAGTGTTCTGTTCAAGTTAGATTTTCTAAACTTGACACTTAACCTGATTGTTGTTTAATTTGTATTTAGTGCCCCAATTACTGCAAATACACTGATCTACATCTTGAATTAAGGCAAAGACCTAAGCATCTCAACCCATTCTAGGTTATCAGTCAAAAGTACCCTAAGGTGCTTGTGAGATGCTGACTTCTAAATTTATAAGTGCATGCAGTTCTAGGGTTAGGGCCTAGGCTAAGTTCATTTGCGAAAAAGCCCTAGTTTTGAAGGGGGTAGTTTTTGAAAAAAAACTAAGTCGAAAAAAGATTTTTCAAACTAAGTAAAAGTTGATTTTGAAATTAAGTAAAGCAGTTTTAAAATTCTTTTAGAAACTGATTTTCAAATCAAGTAATGCAGTAACAAAACCAAAAGTAGAGTTAACCTATTCTACTAAGCATAATGTTAATGAAGATCAGATAATCAAGAAAAAGCAAATAGTCAACTCCATAAGTCAGCTGGTATGAAAGAGAACCAGCACAGTTATACAAGTCAACCATCAGTCAACCCTACTGAGTAGGGGCAGTCAAACAGTCACTAGTACAATGCTAATCAAATCTAGGAGGTTGGAACGGGATGATCAGAAGAGCCTGGCTGCCAGGATCGAAACAGCGCCATCATCTCGTGATATCGTGCATTGCTGGTCTCCCTCTCGGCTCTAAGGGCATTCATATACTCAGTGTAATAGCCCTGATTTGCCTCCATTTCTTCAGCATGATTTGCCTCCACTTCCTCTCGGAGGCTCTGGACCTATGTCTCAAGTCGTGTCACTCTCTCGTAGAGTGTTGGTGGTGGAGGCTCGTCTATGTGCTCTCGAACCTCGGCTGCCAGATCTCCGACATCGACCTCAGCATCCTCGTCAGAGTCGATCGGTGGTCCGACTCGCTAGCGTCTCCACGACAAACCCCGGTAGCCGAGACCTCTATACCAGCTAGGGAAAAGTTCCTAAATTCTATCTCGTCGAAATCGGTCATCGCGGTCGTTTCACCTACGGTAATGTTACGACCGTGGTGATGAAGGATAGAGGTGATGATGTGGCAGAAGGGGGTGCGTACCCGACCCTGGGTGGTAACACTGGAGGCATGTAGGATGGCGTGGAACATGTGAAGGCCAATGTCAATGTCTAGGTGGTGGATCAATGCATACAATAAGAATGTGTGAAATGGTCGCATGGTCGTGACGTCCCTGGTGGATAATGGTAGGATGCAGCGGACTAGAACTCTATACAGGGCGTAGTCCTGGACCTGAAGGTCAACGGACTGAAATCGTCTAGCTAGGGATTTCTAGCTTCCCTATAGAAGTACGAGTGGAGAGTGTCTAAGGTAATGTGAGAGTAGGGAGCATCAAATGGAGGATCCCTAGGAGGATAGCAACAAAAGGTGGACTGAGAGAATCGTAGTCCAAGAAATCGGTTAAGCAAGGAGGGTGTGATGGTTAGAGGCATCCCTTGGACTGTGGTGACAAAGCTGAGCTGATCTTGTCTGACTATATTATTATAGAATTCTGCACATAAGGTTGTATTAATAGGATGAGTGCAGAATACGAGGTTATCGAGTTGGTAAAAGTTTATAACATTCATTGCCAAGGGACAAGATTGGGTGAAGAATTGTCTATTTAAGTAGCTCATTTTTATAGGCTTGTATGTCGTTGGAGCAAACTTATTACAAAGTTCTAATGTTGGGAACCTAGGATCGGGACTCGGTTCGGTACCGGGGTTCGCTTGGTTTGCTCGGCGTTTTCTAAGTTATAAAGCATGCATTTAGAAGAAAGAATTTAAGAAAAATAAATGTAAATGCGTAAGAAAAAGGAAATGAAAATTATACCGAGTGGCCGCTCGGGGAGGCATGGTCGAGGTTGAGGGAGCAAGAGAGTCACTTGGATGCCTTGGAAGGAGAAGAGTTTAGAGAGGAGAAAGGTTTTGGGTGTGGCAAGAAGAGGAGGTTCGGGTGCCTTCTTATAGGCACTTCAGCTAGGGCGCCCGGGAGCTCCCGGGCGCCCGGGATAGGACCTTCTGCCTATGGCAATGCCCTAGTACTGGTTGGGGGCGCCCGTGATGGCCTGGGCGCCCCGGTCGGAAGGGGTTGGCAGCCTTGCTTCCTTGACCAGTCCTGGGGGCGTCCGCAAGGGCCGGGGCGCCTTGGTTAGGGTGTCATGACACATTTGCTGCCTGGGACGAAGAGAAAGCGTTGTGCGGGGCGCCCGAGGAGTCACGGGCGCCCGGGTTAGGTGTGAATTGGCAACTTTGTGTTCTTGTTGACCATTTGACCATGGTTTAATTATTTTGACCATGGTATGACAACTTTGATCATGATTTGACTGCTTTGACTAAGGTTTGACTATTCTGACCATGGTTTAACTAGTGTTAGGTCAATGCCGTTCTAAACTATAGGATTTAATGTTTGTATTTAAACCACAATACAGGTATTAAAGGAATTTCAATTAAGTTAAATTTTACTGTCTCACCCAATCTAGGGTTATCAATCACGTTTACCTTATGGGTTTTGTGAGACATGTTTTGGTAGATTGAATTAATTAAAAAAATTATGGTTTTATTTTGAAAAAGTTAAATTAATTTTGAAAACAGTTGATTTTGAGTTTATTTAAAAAATGTTTGAATATACAATTAACTGAAAATTTGTGTTAGATTCGAATTTGACAAAGAATAATTTGAATTTGAATTTCAAAAATCGGCTTCCAGGTCTTGGCGAGGCACTAGGCCTTCTTTGGCCGTAGCCTTATTGGATCATCAACCTTTCCTTGACAAAGCCTTTTAATGAAATTTCATTTTCAAAATTATTTTTTGAAAAATTCTGGTCTAACTAGTTTGGGTCTTGGATCGATAGCTTCGGCTAGTTTCACCAGTCTAAAGAGACCAAGTAGAGTGTACTTGACCTTATTAGAATTGGTTTCCCTAACGTACTATCATCTCACCTCTACCCAATACTATGTTGTTCAAATTTCAGTTAATTGATTGTGTCCTTATTCTAACCAATCCTAATTCTAAGCATGGTAAATTGCAAAACAAAATAAACAGGCAAGCATGCAATTTTCAAGCAAGAAAGGAATTTTATTTAATTATACAAATTGTTTTTAGTTTGGCTCCCCCTGGACTAAAGCCGCGGTAATGGTTCGGCAAGATGTGGATCTTGTCCTTGGGGATCCAATACTGATTTGATCCAGTTTGTTTGTTCAAGTATAGTTTGGGTACCCATGCCTGAACTTTAGATTTGGACTGGTTCAGTACAGCATAGTAGGATCTTTGTCTAGACTTGGTTCGGTAGCCTAACCCGGATCGATTTAGAACCGACTTCTATTTTCCAAGAATCATGTTAAGACCCTTGGAACCAGAAGTGAATCGTTCTAAGGCAGCTCTAAGATCCTTAACTTGAGTTTTCAAGAAAGAGTTCTCTGATTCAAGTTTTTCAACTTGAGTAGAGGTTCCTTCTTGAACCTTCTCAGTTAAGGGTTCAGAGTCTGCCCCCTCTTTCAAGAGTTTTACTTCCTGTCTGAGAGACTCGACTCGGATTTTGGCTTTTGCCAAGTCTCGAGAAAGATAAGAAATTAATTCACATAATTGTAATCTAGAAAACCCACTTACAGTCATTTCACCATTTTCTGAAAACGTGAGTTTTCCGTCGTCCTGCTCTGATTCTAACTAGGTCTCGAGTTCTTCGGAGGCAGTCAGGGCTAGCAAGTTTGACTGGGGTGCCTCTTCTTCTTCTTCTGAGGAAGATTCGTCCCATGTTCCTTGGAGTGCTTTCTTCCTTCTTGTCTTCTTGGTCTCCTTGAGGTTCGGACACTCCGTCTTGTAGTGACCCTTCTTCTTGCACTCGTAACAGGTCACGTTTGGTTTGTTCTTGTCATTTGAGGGTTCAGCTGGTTCTTCCTTTCTTCGACTGGCTTTCCTTCTGTTGGTCTGGTTTTTTAGCTCTTTGTAATAGTCTCGGGCTAGCCGAACCAACTTAGGCCGATTTCCCTCGCTGTCTTCTGAGTCTGAATCTGAATCAGACTCGGGTGCAGGTTGAGGCTTCTTCTTGATTGTTGTAATGCCCGCTTTTTTTTCGTAAAGCGGCGTTACGCTAACATAAGTAGGGGCATGTGAACATCGTAATGCAGCGGAATAATTTAAACTTACACATACATGCACCTAACTATCCTTTCTAACATAGTGACATGTGAACTTAGCATATTAACATCATACTTAACATCATGTCATAAAATCACATAAGTCATCCATTAGGCACATAAGTAGCAAGTGTAAATTGTTCTTGACAACACCATCCTAGGTTTAGCATAAGGCTTGTAAGTATATCTTGCCTTGACCAAGTCACTACCACACACACATTCTTGCCCCTCTTGCTGCTTCCTTATTGTCCTCTTGCTTGATCTGCGGTATAAGGAAAATAAGACTATAAGCACATAGGCTTAGTAAGACCCTTTCCTACTCACTAAAACCATTTGTCACTTAATCATGAGCACATGAAACATTAACATGACTTGGTGCTTTACATAGAACATAAGCATATAAAATCATTTGGTATGACATAGTTCTTACATAGTACATGAGCATAAAATACACTTAACATGGCATGATACATGGCATAAATATAAACATAAATATACTTAACATGGCATGATTCCTAACATAAAACATGGGCATATTCTTAATATAAACATAAGCATAAAACATTTACTATCATGCATAATTCTTAACATAAAACATAGGCATAAAATATTTACTATCATGGCATAATTCTTAACATAAAACATAAGCATAAAACATTTTCTATCATGGCATAATTCTTAACATAAAACATAAGTATAAAACATTTTCTATCATGGCATAATTCTTAACATAAAACATAAGCGTAAAACATTTTCTATCATGGCATAATGCATAACATAAATGAATGCGTGAGTCAAATGCATATACATAAGGATGCTTAATTTTAAATCATACTTTTAAATACTTAAACATAATCATCACATCATTGGGGTCTGATAGATACCATTTTATTGATTATTTTAATTGCTAAAATCCATGTTTGACCTATGTTTTTATTGCTTAATTGTGAAATTACCCTAGGTTTTAGAACTTTCTCTTATTTTTGACTTAATTACAAATTTACACATATTTGGATTAATTGGCCACTAAATTTTGGATCTATTTTTGTAGGCATGAAAGGTTCATGGACCTAGGGCATACTGGGTCAAACTTGAGCCGGAAGTGGAACCGGATCGAATTATCAAGCTTACGATTAATCCGGGCTGTCCGATTCAAAAGCGGTTAGATCTGAGCCATCCGGGACTATCTGAAGCAATCCGATCTAGGGTTAGGGTTGATCAAGCACTCTGATCAAGATCTGAAGGTTTCATCCCAATCAGAGCTAAATCAACCGTTGGATCAAGCTCGGAGGGCTCTAGATCGTCCATTCAAAGATTGGGTTGATCTGGACCATCCGTTGCACATCTGGAGGATCCGAGCTACCACGAGGCAGATCCTGACCCCAGATCATCATCATCAATGTTTGGCTCAAATCAGGGCAAGATCAGTCGTTGGATTTCCTCAATTCAATCTGAGCCGTCCAATGTTAATTACTTAAGGAAATTTTTTACGCAGCTTCCTCTTCATCGCGTCTTCGCCGCAACAGTAGCTTTCCTCCATTTTCTTCGTGTTCTTCAAGTTCTTCATCCAATCGAAGGCGTGATCACTCAATCCTTCACTAGAGCAAGAGCTAGGTCAGTGGAGAGAGTCATCTGTGAGGTTGTAGATTGGATTTTGCTCAATAGCAAGGCTGCGTGAGGTTTCAGCAGCTTTGTTATCCGATTTCAGCGAGCTCAGCTGTGCACCATCGCCACTGCATTCGAGCTGTCCAGAGGGGTTCCTTGGAAGGTTCGGGTCATTCCCTAATCACAATCGCAAGCCACCACAGCGAGTTTGAAGAATTTGGAAGCAGATTTCGGCTTGAGCATGGTCTGATTTGAATCGGTAGCAGAGACAGTTTCTCCACTGATTTGTTGAGCTTGCAGGTCCGAGGTTCTCCCTTGATTGACGACCAAGGAGCTCTTGAGTTGGAGAAGGATTGAGGAGTAGCTTAGATAATTAAGTTTCATTGTGTTTTAGTTGTAGTTTAATTTCTACACGAACTTTGTTTCTGAATTTCTGTATCAGCATTTAGAATTCGATCCTTAATTGTTTCTGCTTAATTAGGTTTATATCTTTCAAGTCAGGTAGTTTAGGAAGCTTGTCTAGTGGATAATTATTCTTAATTTAAGTCATTTTCTGCTTGATTCCTTGCGTATCAGATTCTCTGTTTTCTGCAATTGCGTATCAGCTGATTCTGAAATTTTCAGATTAGTTAAGCTAGTTTTCAGATGTGTTTCTGCTGTAATTTGCTTTAATTTTTCAGTCTAGTTAGTTAAGTTACTTGTTAGTGAGTAGTTACACCTCATTTCAGCTTGTTTCATGCTTTAAGTTCTGCGCATCAACTCCATTGTTGCGTGCCATCTCATGTCTGAAAAACTCAATCTGTTTTCTGAAATTTCCAGCTGCAAATTTTTTAAATTCTTGCTGAGTGAACATTAGGTTTTTCAGCTTAGTTTTTCTGGCATTTCGATCAGCTCAATCAATCTTAGTTGTTTGTGTTTTGCGACCAAGCCATCTGCTGAATTTTCTGAACATCAAATCTGAATTTCTGCATACTCCATTTCTGCATTCGAGTGTTTCTCAGGATCTGATTTCAGCTCTCAATTACTTGTTTTAGTCTTGCTTAGTTCTTTCCTAATAGCCTTGTTTCCCAATTGAATCAATCAACTTAAAGATCTGAGCTGGAAGTTTACCATTATCGGAATTGGTGTTAGTTTTTGGCACAAATTTCAGCTCGCGTGCCAAGCTGTTTTAGGCACTGATTTGAATCAGTTATTTGCTTTTTTTTTGGTGTAGGATAGCTTCTGGAATCTATTGATATCACCTTTAGCTAATCTGAATTTTCCCTGCTTTAATTAGCTTTAAAAACTTCTAAGTTGAGTTGAGTTCAGTGCTTGTTCAAATTCTGAATTTTGCATGCTTTTCATGGTATCAAGTTTGTTATTTCCAAAAATCTGCCATCACTGTGTTTAATCAATTGTTCAGCAATAAGATTGCATATAATATAAATAGTGTGCCCTTTTTAATATCAATTTAGTTCCTTTGGTTGATTCAATTTCCCTTTGATTGAGTTACTACTTGCTATCGATCTCTTAATTCTTTTGTGTAGTTTTCCTTTCTTTGTCTTGTGTTTCATTTCCAAATTTACAACCCAAAACCCAATTACTTATTTGAAACCTAAAAACACAAACGACACATAAACACGAGCTCGACTCAAACATGACAACTAGCTCCGAGAAAAATACGACCTGTGGCCCCTTTGCTACATTTTCATGTTTTTGATTGCAAAAAGGGTTTCCAGCATTTTATAAATATTTTAAATTTGAGACTCACATTCGTGACATATCATTTGGGCCCGTCAGGGTCCCCGGCTTGTACCACATACATACATCATATGCGCGCATCCCTAAGTAAATACGAGGTAGCTAGTCTCGACCTACTAGGGTAAGGACAGCTACGGTAGTCCCCGAACCGAGGCGTTCTTAAGGTGCCCATCCCTGTTGGACAGCTTCGGTAGTCCCAGAACCGTGGACAGCTACGGTAGTCCAACACCGAGGCGTTCTTAAGGTGCCCATCCCTTGGACCCATACTTCGATCCGGTACAAGCCCATTCATAAAGTAAAATATCTTCACATGCTTCATCATTCATAGCACATACATTGCATACTTAAAGATATGAACATAATCTTGTTACATGAAGCATGACATAACATACTTGGCATTTCATCATTCATACTTAATTCATATCATAATTATGCCTTCATCATTCATACTTATCATTCATACTTATCATTCGTACTTAAGGCATGAACCTTATCTTCATTCATCTTCTTTATTCATAAAACATGACATACATACATAATCATAGTATCCATCATAGAGCATGCATGGATAAAATTCATGTGAACAGGTTACATACGACTTAGGTTCATGGCATCCTACATTACTTAGGTTCATATCATTCATCATAGAACATGCATAGACCTTCATAAACATATACCTATTATAGGCATTTAACAACATACATGCATCATTCTATATAGCATGACCCTACATCAAATACATGTGTTCATGGAATATAGTTAAAACATTCATGAATGGACATAGCACATAACTTCAACATACAAGGTCATGGCAAACCCATAAAGCTAGGGTTGTAGGTAGTATAAACATTCTTACAACATCCTTAACATATACATACATCATAGTAACCTATAAACAAATATCATTGGAACCTTAACCCAACCCAAACCCTAGTTTCTTGACTTGGCCGAAAGTTCATGGGTGGAGGCTCCCTTATTCAATCAACATGAAAGGTTCCATAAGTAAAAAGGAAATTCATACATTACATACAAAGCCATAGGGAACCATTAGACCTCATAATTAGAGCTAACCCTAATTTTATTAGCCCTACCCTTGACCTTGGCCGAAACCCTAGAGGGTCACAAGCACATGGAAAAATTCATATAATTCCTATTTTATATCTAATACATTTCATATAATACCATAGGAAGCCATTAGAACCCTTACTTGGAGTTAACCCTAATCCCTTGCCCTAAAACTCATCTTGGCCGAACCTTATAAGGGTCACAAGGCTTATAAAAATTCATATCAATCACCATTAACACCCCTTGTAACATGAGGAAACATAAGAAACTTGCTTGAAGAGTTAGATCTAAACCCAATCATGAAACCATGGTGGTGGCCGAAACCCTAGAGGGTATTAGGGTACTCCAAAAATTCTCCAAATCCTATTTTATTCTTTATTCATTATAAGAAAGCATTAGAAAACATGAGTGAGATTTTTAACATCATTTTTGGACCCAAAAAGCATGGTGGCCGAAACTTACATGGTCATAATCCATGGTTTTTCTCAATACAAATCCTAAACAATCATCTTAAATCATGATAAACACATAACTATTATACCACAGGTGAGGGAGTCTTACCTTGGTTTATCTTGGTTATAGACCTTAGATAGGGAGGAGGATGAAGACCTTGTTGTCCCTTGACCACCCCTAGCCTTTGTAACCTTGTAAAAAGCCTTGGATCTTGAAGGAGAGGCCTTCTTGTGAACTTTTCCCAAGGGAGAACCCTCCTATGGGGTTCGGCTAGAAGGAGGAAGAAGAAGGAGAGGAGAGGCTTGGTGGATGAAGAGAAGAGGAATAACTATCTTAAGTGTTAAGTTATCATCCCTCTCATTTATACACAATGATGAGGGGGCAAGTGAAGAGACATGGTGCCTCCTGTCATGGTGACTCTTCACTTCCTTTAGCCTTAACAAAAATCCACTTCATTCCCTCATAACACTCCCTTGCTAGGTGAATTGGTTAGTAAATGCATGATGGTATACTAGGTCCAAGGTTCAATCCTTGGTGCATGCACTTTATTTTTATTTTATTTTTATTTTTTTTCCTTATTTTTGAAAATTCCCCGAAGACTCACCCATAATCCTGCTAATATTCCTAATTAAAACTCATTTATATTTATATTAAATTCTACCTAAAATCCACTAGTAATCATGGTACTAGAAAAGCCCATATAAGACCCATTAGTACTTAGCTTCTCAATTTAAATGGGAAAATCATGGATAACTAGGCTAAAATTCGTACTAGTATCTCTAGGTTCCTCAAACACTATCTAGACATGATCAATATTTAAAAAAAAATATTGAGAAAATTTTCCGGGTCGTTACAATTGTCTTTCTAGCTTTACCTGCAACAAAGGCAATGCCTTTCTCGGCCAGATTGCAGTTAGTCTGCTCATGCAATTCTAATTCAGAAAAAAGTTCATCTAACTTGATTTTGGAAAGATCCCTAGAAACTTTGTACGCATCTACCATAGATGCTCACAAGGTGTTTCTTGGGAAAGCGTTAAGGGCATACCTTATTAGGTCACAGTTTTCTACCTTGTGACCAATGGTGTGTAGACCGTGTTGGTGCAGAATGCACCCAAGTCAAACCTGTGTTTTGATATTGGCAAAAGGGTTCAAAAGTTAAGGGTTAGTTGTTGTCTAACAAGTTTCTTGAGTGTACAGGAAAAGCCCTAGCGAAGGAATGCTAGGCACTGGCGAAGGACTGCCAGACAGGAAAAGCCCTAGCAAAGGACTGCTAGGCTCTGGCGAAGGATTGCCAGAATGGACAAGTCCTAGCGAAGGAATGCTAGGCACTGGCGAAGGGCTGCCAGAAGAAAAGACCTAGCGAAGGGCTGCTAGGCACCAAGCGAAGGGTAGCTTGGTAACTCAAGACCTGGCGAAGGACTGCCGGGCAAAAGTCCAACTGGAGGAGCCGGTTGGCACCAGGTAAATTCTCCCGAGAGGAGTAGGTGAGGACGCATTCCCCTTGAGGGAACATTAGGCGTCGGTTCGACCTAGGGCTCCATTTTGGAGACCAAAGTCAGAACCAAGATAGCTGAAGCTGTAGAAATTAAATTAAATATTTGTTTTATTGTGTTTTGGACTAACCCTGGAAGTAGGACCGAAGGAACGTGTGTCTGCAGCTCAGAATGCCTCAAAGGAAAGAGGCAACTGCTGACCAGGGCGCCCGGAGTGTCCCGGGCGCCCCCAAGGTGAACAAAAACACAAAGAAAGCAAATGAACCTCGACAGTACATTCTGAGGGCACCCCCGCTGTCCCGGGCGCCCCCATGGCAAACCAACTGAAGAGTTAAACTGCTGCCGCGTCTGCACTGCGCACCCAGGGCGCCCCCGCTGTCCCGGGCGCCCCCAACGCACAGGGCGCCCCCAGCCTTACCGAGGAGAGCTCAGCGCTGCAGATAAGATTTGACCGGGTCAACCAGGGAGCCCCCAACGTCCAGGGTGCCCCAGTCAAGGCCTTATCCCGAGGATTAAGGGATAAGTCGACGACCGCGCCTCTTATGGATCTGCTGCCACGTGGGGGGGGGGGGCGCCCCCGTCGACCAAGGCGCCCCCAGGCACTATAAAAAGGGCCTCAACCCTCCTCTTCAGTACACCGCTTTCATTCAACACATCCAAACTCTCTGACGACCGCGCTCTGCTCCAGGAACTTCCCGACTCAAGTCCGAAGCACCGTCGACCTCCCGCTGCACCGAAACTCGAGCCTACCCCGGGAGTTGGTAAAATACAGAAGTGTAATCTTTCTTATTGCAATTTGTATTTCTCTTCTGTACTCATTCTACGCATTATAGAATTGCCCAAAGTAAACGGTCAACGACCGTGGGCCTTGGAGTAGGAGTCGACCCAGGCTCCGAACCAAGTAAAACGACCTTGTTAGCATTGTGTTGCTTTGTCTCTATTTCCGCCGCGCACTTACACTTTTTATTTAATCCGAACGATTTGCGACATTCACCCCCCCTCTATCGCATCTCTCGATCCAACAGACCGTTCATTAGCTCCTGAATTCTGGCGTGGAGCTGAGCTGCTGATTCGCCATCGTTCATCTTGATGGTGTACAACTTCTTCAGCAGAAGGTCCCTCTTGCTGATTCGGGTGTCGGAGGTTCCTTCGTGTAGTTCGATCAGCTTACCCCAGAGTTCTTTGGCGCTGTTGAATGGACCCACCCGGTTCAGCTCCTCTTTGGTTAGGCCGCATTGGAGTGTTTGGGTCGCTTTGGCATCGACTTCTATTTGCTTTTTGAGTGCAGCGTCCCATTCAGTGTAAGACTGTTGTACTCCGTCAGCATTCCTTGGTATTTCTAGTTCGGACTGGATGATTATCCACATGTCCACCTGAGTTTTCAGCTGGACCTCCATTCTGCTCTTCCAGTAGGAGAAGTCCTCCCCACTAAAGAGCTGCGGTCTTGCAGTACTGAACCCTTCTTGCATGACCATTTAATAATTTACTGAAAAGGACAGAGAAAAGGAGAAAATGTCCCAAGACTTGGTTTTCGATTAGCAGTGCGGGACAAAGAAGAAAAAAATATCGAGTGGTGTTGCACCGGTCTCGATTAACGATAAGAATTAAAAAAAACTTTAAACAAAATCCAAAAAATTCTCAAATTGGTGGTTGCACCAAATTTGAGCTTCCCCACTCTGATACCACTTGTTGGATCGAGAGAATACGATAAAGGGGGGGGGTGAATATCGTAAACAGTTTCGGATTTAGAGAGAGTATGCACAGCGGAAAATTAACACGAAAACCAAAATGCAAACACTACGATTTACTTGGTTCGGAGTCGCGGTCGGCTCCTACTCCAAGGCCCACGGTCGTTGACCGTTTACTGCGGGCAATTCTATATGTGTGCAAAAAGGGTTTACAGAAGGATGTTACAATAGTAGTACAGTAAACTTAAAAAATCAGCTCTTCGTTACCGACGTCCAGTGTGGATTGTACTTTGGAGCAGCGGGACGTCGTCGGCGCTTGTATCTCGAGTTGGGAGGTTTCCGGTGCAGAGTGCTTGAGTAGAAGAGTGTATTGGCGTTGGAAGAAGTGATGTTCGAAGCCTTGGGGTCGAAGGGCTATTTATAGTCTCCTGGGGCGCCCGGAACGTTGGGGGCGCCCCCCCCCCCCCACGTGTCAGCCAATCCTGACAAGTCTTGTTCAACTCTAATCCCTCCAAAATTGAGATCGAGCTTTGACGGGGGCGCCCGGGAAGCAGGGGGTGCCCGGGTTGACTCAGTCTGCTGGTTTCTTGCTGGCTTGAGCCTTATCTGCCTCGTTGGCTTGGACCCAGGGTGCCCTGGGCACTGGGGGCGCCTGGGACGCTGGGGGCGCCTGGGACACTGGGGGCGCTCGGGACCAGTAAGCCTTTGAGCCGTTTTCTTTGTTTACTGCTTTGCCTTGACCTTGGGGGCGCCCGGGACCTCCGGGGTGCCCTGCTCAGCTGCTGCCTCTCTCCTTTGAGGCGTTCTGAGCTGCAGAGACTCGTTCATTTGGTCCTACATCCAGGGTTAGTTGCAAATACAATAAAACAAGAATATGTTATGATTATACAGCCTTAGCTATCTTGGTTCTGACTTTGTGTCTCCAAAATGGAGCCCTAGGTTGAACTGACACCTACTGTTCCCTCGACGGGGAACGCGTCCTCACCTACTCCTCTCAGGAGAATTTACCTGTTGCCAACCGACTCCTCCGGTTGGACTTTTGCCTAGCAGTCCTTCGCCAGGTCTTCAGTACCAAGCAGTCCTTCGCCTGGTGCCCAGCAGTCCTTCGCCAGGTCTTCGTGTCCTGGTATTCCTTCTCCAGGTGCCTAGCAGTCCTTCGCTAGGGCTTTGTATCCTAGCATTCCTTCGCCAAGTGCCTAGCAGTCCTTCGCCAGGTGCCTAGCAATCCTTCGCTAGGGCTTTGTATCCTGGCATTCCTTCGCCAGGTGCCTAGCAGTCCTTCGCTAGGGCTTTGTATTCTGCACACTTAATGAGCATGTTAGATAAGCATTACCTCTTAACTTTTGAACCCTTTGCCATTATCAAAACACAGGTTCGACTTGGGTGCTGTCTGCACCAACAGACTTAACATCCATTTGGTATAGCTTGAACCCTCTATGGGCTGCAAAGGCTAACAACATTCTAATTGACTCAAGTCTGGCTACTGGGGCATAGGTTTCATCATAGTCTAATCCTTCGACCTGACTAAATCCTTTAGCTACTAAGCGGGCTTTATTTCTAACTATTTCCCCTTGATCATTTAATTTATTTCTGAACACCCACTTAGTATCTATAACAGATTTATCCTCAGGTTTAGGTACTAGTTCCCAGACTTGGTTTCTTTCAAATTGAAGCTATAATCCAATTAGGGTCAGGTAGGGCTTCCTCTATAGTCTTCGGTTCAAATTTTGAAATTAATGCAATCTGACTAAGATTTCTATAGGAAGACCTAGTTCTGACTCCTAAGGTTGGATCGCCCATAATTTGATCAGAAGAGTGATTGAGTCTGGGTTTCTTGGTTCTTCTAGTATTAGGTTTAGCCTCAGGTCCGGCTGGACGGTTTGGTTCAGTGTTTGGTTCAACTACTTGGGTCAGTTTAGTTATTGGTTCAGTAGTTGGTTCAAGAGTTAGTTCATTTAGAGGTTCAATCAGTGGTTCAATTGATGGCTCAATTGTTGGTTCACTGTCTTCCTGATCAATATTTGATTGGTTCAAGTTTTGATTATCAGTACTTGGTTCAATTTCCTCATCAAAAATTAAGTTAGTAGTTTCTTCAATTTGGTGAGTTTGTTTATTATATACCCTATAGGCCCTACTAGTTGTTGAATATCCTAAGAAGAGCCCTGGGGTTGACTTGGATTGAAACTTGCCTAGGTAGTCCTTAGTGTTCAAGATATAGACTTTGCACCCAAAGACTCTTAGGTAGTGTAGGTTAGGTAGTCTATGATAATATAGTTTATAAGGGGTTTTATTATGTCTTTTGTTAATTAGAACCCTATTTTGGATGTAGCATGTCATACTTACCGCTTCTGCCTAAAATTGATTAGCTAGGTTAAATTCATTCAACATGGTTCTAGCGGCTTCCTTAAGAGTTCTATTTTTTCTCTCCACTATCCCATTTTGTTGGGGGGTTCTAGGACAGGAAAACTCATGGATATACCCATTGATTTTGCAGAATTCTTCAAACCTTTGATTTTCAAATTCTCCCCCATGATCACTCCTAAGTTTTTTGATTTTAGTATCATTTTGGTTTTCAATCATTTTACATAAGTCAATAAATAAGTTCAAGGTTTCATCCTTAGTTTTTAGGAACCTAACCCAGGTAAACCTAGAGTAATCATCGATAATTACTAAGCAGTACCGATTCCCGCTTAGTGACTTGGCTCCATGTGAATCAAATAGGTCAAGGTGCAGGAGCTCATATGTGGTTTGGGTTAAGTTTGATTGAATTGGTTTGTGAGTAGACTTGATTTGTTTGCCTTGGTTATATAAGTTACAGATTATGTTTTCAAAATTCTTAATTTTTGGTACACCTTTAATTAAACCAAGTTGAGTAATTTTAGAAATTAGTTTGACATGAGTGTGACCTAATCTCCTATGCCAGAGGTTGGATTCTTCTAATTGAGTCATGAAGTATTTTGGTACTAAAGGTAAATTAATAGTATAAACGTTGTTTTTTCTAGTACCCTTAAGCATAACTCCTGAGTCTTGGAGGTTTCTAATCAGGCAGTCAGAGTTTGTGAATGTAACTACGTAGCCAGTATCACATAGTTGACTTATACTAAGCAAATTGAACTTAAAATTTTCAACCAAGAGTACTTTCATAATCACAAAATCAGACTTGAGTTTAATGTTACCTGACCCAATGACTTTGAGTGTAGCATTGTTGCCAAATGCTACTGAGCCTAGGTTCTTGAACTTGATTTTGGTGAATTTCAATTTGTCTCTAGTCATGTGTCTGGAGCATCCACTATCCAATATCCATTGGTCCAAATCTTTATGTTCCTACACATAAAGTATTTATTGATTTGGATCCAATTAGAGTTAGGGATAGCTTAAATTGATTTTCACAACCTAGTCTATCTCACCCAGTCTAGTGTTATCAATCACGTTAATCTTATGGGTTTTGTAAAATAGGTTTTCAAAAATAAAGATTTTAAATTTGAAAAACATGGTTAATTTTGAAGACATTAAATTAATTTTGAAAAATTTATATGGTTAAGTTTATTGATTTTGAAAAATGTGTTAATCTAAGATTTAATTGAAATTTATGTTAGATTCAAATTTAACAAGTAGTAAAGTGAATTTGATTTTCAGTAATTGGCTTCTAGGTCTTGGCGAGGCACAAGGACTTCTTTGGTCGTAGCCTTATTGGAGTAACAACCCTTTCCTTGACAAAACCTTTTACTGAAAATTCATCTTCAAGTTACTTCTTGAAAGATTTTGGTCTAACTAGTTTGGGTCTTGGATCGGTAGCTTCGGCTAGTTCCACCAAAAAGGCTTCCCTAACGTACTATCATCTCACCTCCACCCAATACTATGATGTTCAAATTTCAACTTAATCATTTGTCCTTAGTCTAACAAGTCCTAAATCTAAGCATAAAAAAACAAAAAGATAAACAATCAGGCAAGCAACTAAGTAATAGATCATCTACTTATAAAAATGGTTTTTGTATTGGCTCCTCATGGACTAAAGCCTCGATAAGGGTTAGGCAAGATGTGAATCTTGTCCTTGGGGATCCAATACTAGTTTGGTCCAGCTTGTTTAGTTAAACACAACTTGGGGACCCATGCTTGGACTTGGGTTCTAGGTTGGTTCAATACAGAATAATAAGAACATTATCTTGACTTAGTTCGATAGCCTAATCCAGATCGGTTATGAACGAACTTCTGCTTTCCAAGGATCATGTCAAGACCCTTGGACCCAGAAGTGAACCGTTCTAAGGCTACTCTGAGCTCCATGACTTGAGTTTTCAATGAGGAATTCTCTTTCTCAAGCTTTTGAACTTGAGTTGAGTTTCCTTCTTGAATTTGCTCGGTCAAGGACCTCGAGTCGGCTTCCTCTTTCAAGCGTTTTACTTCCTGTCAGAGGGACCGGATTTTGGATTTCGCTAAGTTATGAGACAAATAAGAAATTAATGTTGACAATTCATATTCTGAGTAACCTCTTACAGTGATTTACCCGTTCTCCGAGATTGTAAGTCTTCCATCGTTTGGTTCCTATTCTGATCCGGAGTCGACGTCTTCCGAGGCGGTTAGGGCGAGGAGATTCGCGTGCGGGCTTCATCTTCTTCTTCGGAAGAGGATTCACCCCAGGTGACTTAGAGAGCCTTCTTTCTTCGCGCCTTCTTGGTTTCCTTCAGGTTGGGGCATTCTGACTTGAAGTGTCCCTTTTTGTTGCATTCGTAGCAGGTAACGTTGGTCTTACCCTTCGAGCTTGTTGAAGGTTCTGCTAGATCTTCCTTTCTTCGGCTTGATTTCTTCTTGCTCGTTTGGTGCTTTAGTTCTTTGTAGTAGTCCCGAGCTAGCCGAACCAACTTGGGTCTATCCCTTTCACTATCTTCTGATTCTGAGTCTGAGTCAGACTCGAGTGCTGGTTGAGTCTTCTTCTTGGGAGCTTTCCCTTGAGATTTACCTGCAACAAAAGCTATATCATTCTCGATCAAGGTAGTGTTAGTCTGTTCGTATAGTTCTAGTTCAGAAAAGAGTTCGTCTAATTTGATTTCAGATAAGTTCCTTGAAACTTTGTAGGCATCTACCATAGACGCCCACAGTGAGTTTCTAGGAAAAGAGTTTAGCGTATACCTTATCAGGTCACGGTTTTCAACCTTGTGACCTATCATGTGCAGCCCGTTCATCAGCTCCTGAATTCTGGCGTGGAGTTGGGCTGCAGTCTCACCGTCGTGCATCTTGATTGTATAGAGTCTGTTCAGCAACAGATCTCTTTTGGTGATCCTCGTGTTGGAAGTGCCTTCGTGCAGCTCGATTAACTTGTTCCAAAGCTCCTTTGCGCTGTTGAAGGGTCCCACCCCGTTCAGCTCCTCCTTGGTTAAGCCGCATTGCAAAGTTTGGGTCTCCTTTGCATCGACCTCGATTTTCTTCTTTAGTGGGTGGTCCCACTCGGTATAATGTTGCACCACGCCTTGTGCATTTTTAGGAATTTTCAGCCCAGACTGGATAATTATCCACATATCCACCTGAGTTTTCAGGTGGACTTCCATCCTACTTTTCCAGTAGGAGAAGTCTTCTCCACTGAAAAGAGGAGGTCTGGCAGTGCTGTATCCCTCTTACATAGCCATTAGAATTTACTGAAAAAGAAATAACAAAAAAACTTGTTCCAAGACTGAGTCTTGGATTAGTAGTGCGGGAAAAAAATTATTAATAACGGAAAACGATCGAGTTGTGTTGCACCAACCTCGATTAACGAGAAAATTCGAGTGAAAGGGAAAAAGAAATTTAAATTCGTAAATCCGAAAAAAATTCTTAAACTGGTGGTTGCACCATGTTTGAGCCACCCGCTCTGATACCACTTGTTGGATCTGAGTAAATCGATAGAGGGGTGGGTGAATATCGACTGTAAAATTTTCGGACAATTAAAAGAAATTACGCAGCGGAAAGAGTAAAACAAAGTCGCTAACACGGTTTGTTTTACTTGGTTCGGAGTCACAGTCGGCTCCTACTCCAAGGCCTACTGTCCTTGACCGTTTACGATGGACAATTCTATATTCGAAGAATGTTTACAATTTGGAGTACAGATATAGAATTAAAAAGGAAGTTACAACACTTAAGAAATTTAAGCTTTTACCGACAACCGGAGTGGATGGAATTTCGGAGCAGCGGGTCATCGTCGACGCTTGAATCGCCAGTACGGAGTGTGTCGGAGCGTAGCGCTTGAGCGAAGGTGTTAAGAGCAAGATTTGCAAGTTGTACTGAAGCCTTGGGGGTGAACCCCCTTTTATAGTGGTCGTTGGGGCACCTGTGTTGAAGGGGGCGCAGACACGTGGCCTCTCCTGCGCGAACGCTAATCCGCAGGCTTGGTCAGCGCTTATCCCCTTCATTGAGGCGCTTGAGCTGACTGGGGCGCCTGTATCCATACAGGCGCCTAGCCCAGTGAGGCGCCTCCTTCCAATGAGGCACCTGAGCTGCAGAAACACCATCCCTTCATTTCCTGCAACCAGGGTTAGTTCCAAAACACAAGAAGCAAATATATATGATATATTAGACATTATTTACAACCTAAGCTGTCTTGGTTCTGACTTTGGGTCTCCCAAATGGAACCCTAGGTCGAACCGACGCCTAATGTTCCCTACTACGGGGAACGCGTCCTCACCTACTCATCTCGGGAGAATTTATCTTTTTGCCAACCGGCTCCTCCGGTTGGACTTTTGCCTAGTTTCACTCACTATGTCTTCGGTGCCCAGTCCTCGACCAGGTCTTAGTGCCCAGTTTCACTCACCAGGTCTTCGGTGCCCAGTCCTCGACCAGGTCTTAGTGCCCAGCTTCACTCACCAGGTCTTAGTGCCCAGCTTCACTCACCAGGTCTTATTGCCCAACCTTACGTCAGGACTTAGTTGCCCAGCCCGCTGTTAGGACTTAGTGCCCAATTCATCGAACTAGGACTTAGTGCCTAGTGTACCTAGGACTTTCCTGCATACTTAATCAGCTTGTTAGATTACAACCAAATCTTAACTTCTGAACCCTTTGCCATCATCAAAACATAGGTTTGACTTTGGTGCTTCCGGCACCAACAGATCTTTTTCGCTCCTGCTCGCTTAGGTGATGCTCCAGTCATCTGGAGTTGAGTTCACTCAAACCTAACTCCGATCATCTCCTTGAACAGGCTTCCTTCCTAGGTTCTCATCACTCGGATGATGCATGCAACTTTCTCGCTCTATCGTTATACTCTTTTGCAGCTCCTCATTCCTCGTATACATCGAGCCCATTGGCTCCCTTCATATGTCATCCTTCTCGCTCGTTGCGTCTTCTGCTCGACTTATTGTGCTCCTATAAGTTCTTGCACTCTTAGACACAAGATATCAAACACAAACAGGACCTAACTTGACTTGATTGATCATATCAAAATTAACCTTAGGTACTTACAAAGCGCAATATTAATAGACATATGTCAAGTTCTATCGTTATTAGACCCGGTTGTAGGGATCTATAGGTAAAAATATTTAAAATCGCATCGGAAATAAGATCCCTCGAGCGATCCATGCGAAAGAAAAACTCATACAAAGTGATCTACAATTCCTATCTTATAGGAATACCTTTGTCGCGTGCCCTTCGCTTATCCCGCTAGTCCTTTGGTTTGTCAGATCTCTTGCACGTTCAAGTGTCCGTGCCTCTATGTGTATCCACACAAACACGATCTACGCCTGGGAAAGGAACCACCTTAGTTGTGCTAGCAACTTGGGATGGTTCACAAAGCACAATAACCTCCACTAGGGAGTTATGGACAAGGAGGAAGAAAGTGTTGGTGTAGGCAGCACCTAAGTCAAACCTGGGTTTTGATAATGGCAAAGGGTTCAGAAGTTATGATGTTATTGTGTTCTAAACTTGTTCACTAAGTGTGCAGGAAGAAGTCCTAAGTACACTAGGCAAGAAGTCCTGGAAAAGGGCTGGGCAAAGAAGTCCTGGTTAAGGACTGGGCAAGAAGACCTGACCGGAAGTCGGGCAAAGAAGTCCTGGTCGAGGATTGGGCACGATGTCCTAGCAAGGGGCTAGGCACCGAAGACCTGATCGGAAGTTGGGCACGAAGACCTGGTCAGGTGTATTGGGCAAAAGTCCAACCAGAGGAGCCGGTTGGCAAAAGGTAAACTCTCCTGAGAGGAGTAGGTGAGGACGCGTTCCCCGTCGAGGTTTATTTTATAAGACAAACCACGCGCGGTTTATTTTATAATTTTGAACCAAACAATTTGGTTCTTCCCTCTTATTGTGGCCGGCCAAACAAAGAGGGCGGGGACCCTCTTTGGCCGGCCAAACCAAGCCATGACCTCACGAATTAAACTCATTTAATTCGTCCAATAAGTCTTCAAAAGACTTAGCCATTTTATGCTTCCGATGCGTCTCTGAAAAATTCAGATTCGACTTATCTCTCTTGATCGGAAAATCCAATTTTTAACTCATTTTAAATCCCTCGGACTACTCGTAGTGCGTGTGACTAAATATGCTTTCGATTTATGTTGGCCGTCTATAATTAACCAATTATAGAATGATCATGAGTGGCACCTAGTAGTACATCATGATCCCCAATTAATCGAAAGATCAACGGTTGACCTCAGAAACTATTCTGAAACCCTTCAACAGCTTTAATGAATTGTGCCTCATTCCCTTCACCATCTTATACCCACTTGGTTCAGGACATGGTCTATGTGTGTCAGTCCCCACTAGGCTGACTACGTCACACCTAGCCCAAGTAACGTTCTCTCGTCCTATGGATTCTAATTACTCTCATTTATTTAAGAGATTCATACTCTGAACATGTCATGCTCTGGCCAGAGGCTTCGAGTAACAATCCGACGATAGGCCTTGGGTATACATCTCCTCGCAAGGAGTGGTGAATCCTTTGTAGGCTGTTCAAACATCTTCGGGCACTTCGACTTATACCCAACCATCCTGGGTCCACACCTCCTTAGAGATGCTTGCTTAAGTTGTCAAAGTATAAGTCTCCATGACCAAGATGACTTGAACACCGCAAGTCAAAGGAACATCGCACTTAAGCTGCAGTAAGAACATTCATTGACATATCTATATATAGATTAACATATGAAGTTTTACAGCTAGTCACTCCAATGAACTAGTTCCCTTAACTAGCATTCATGTTTATCTCCGGACATCCCAATGTCACCAGCCAGTGAGAATCAGCTGATTAGAGAATAACTCATGCTAGTCTCAACAGAACTGATAGTGTCCGTATCTGTCAATTCATCGACTAGGGACAATTTCAATACTTCACAATTGCACATGTAGAGATAATCACTAGTTGTGAATTCATCACAAATTCTCTCATGCTGTGAATTGTATTGCGGACATTCAGTAAATGAGTTTAAGATCTCAATCAAATACATGAACATGTATACTCAAATAATGAATATTCATTTATTAAAGTAATTGATTACAATCATAAGGCGATTGCCTTACGACACTTCTCTCATATTACTAACAAACTCCCAATTGGCCTAATGCCAATCGCTACGGTATCCAATACCACAGGCTCTAACATGACCCTCAAACTTGCTTTGAGGCAAGTCCTTAGTTAAAGTATCCACTAAATTCCTTTCAGAGGGAATTTTCTCAATTTGTATATCATTCCTACTTATAATCTCTCTGATCAGATGATAGCGGCGAAGCACGTGTTTGGATCGCTGATGAGACCTTGGTTCCTTTGCTTGTGCAATAGCTCCATTGTTGTCGCAGTAAACCGGTATTGCTTCATCAATGGTTGGAACCACACCAAGTTCCGAGACAACCTTCTTGATCCAGACTACTTCTTTTGCTGCTTCCGAAGCCGCAATATATTCCGCTTCTGTGGTAGAATCCGCTACAGTGTCTTGCTTGGAACTCTTCCAACTTATTGCGCCTCCATTCAAAGTAAATACGTATCCAGACTGAGATATGGAGTCATCCTTATCTATCTGGAAACTGACATCTGTATACCCACGTATTACCATATCTCCTTCTCCATATAATAGGAACACATCCTTAGTTCTTCTTTAGTATTTAAGGATTGTCTTGACAGCCGCCCAATGATCCATTCCTGGATCAGACTGGTATCTGCTCGTGACGCTCAGAGCATACGATACATCGGGCCTAGTACATAACATAGCATACATGATAGATCCTATCGCGGATGCATAAGGAATCTTATTCATGCAAATCCTCTCGTCTTCTGTGCGCAGACACATAGACTTTGAAAAGTTGATCCCATGCCTGATGGGAAGGTAACCTTTCTTGGATTCCTACATGCTAAACCATTTTAGCACTCGGTCTATATATGTAGACTGCAAAAGACCAAGCAACCGTTTTGATCTATCTCTATAGATTCTAATCCCAAGGATATAGGTTGCTTCTCCCAGGTCTTTCATGGAGAAAGTTTTGGACAACCAAATTTTCACCGACTGTAAGACTGATATATCATTTCCTATAAGCAATATGTCATTGACATATAGTACTAGGAATACGACTGCACTCCCACTAACCTTCTTCTACACACAAGGTTCGTCAGGATTTTGTGAGAAATCAAACTCTTTGATTGTCTCATCAAAATGGATGTTCCAGCTCCTGGATGCTTGCTTCAGTCCATATATGGATCGTCGAAGCTTGCATATTTTGGTTTTATCAACCGATGTGAAACCTTCAGGTTGTATCATGTATACATCCTCAAGTAGGTTTCTATTAAGGAAAGTTGTTTTCACATCCATTTGCCATATCTCATAATCATAATGAGCTGCTATGGCCAGGAGCATCTGAATGGATTTAAGCATAGCTACTGGCGAATAGGTTTCGTCATAATCAATTCCTTGTTTCTGACGATATCCTTTTGCCACTAATCTAACCTTAAAGGTAACAACATTACCTTCCATGTCGGTTTTCTTCTTGAAAACCCACTTGCACCCTATGGGCTTAATCCCTTCAGGTGGGTTAACCAAGTCCCATACTTGATTTTCATACATGGAATCCATTTCCGACTTCATGGCTTCAAGCCATTTGTCCCTTTCTGAACTTTTCAGAACATCTTCATAACTGATAGGTTCGTCATCGCTTATGAGTAACACGTCGTTCGATTCACTTATGAGAAATCCGTATCTCTCTGGAATATTGTATGTCCTATCAGACCTACGAAGAAGTGGTGTTGTTTTAGGTTCAACTGATAGCTCATCATTATGAGTTATTGGTTGTGGGTCTAGATTAGGTGTCTCTTTAATGTCTATTGGAGTTTCTTGAACTTCATCAAGTTCAATGTCACTCCCACTGTTTTCTTGTAAAAGAAATTCCTTTTCCAGAAATACAGCATGTCTTGAAACAAACACCATTTGTTCCAAGAGATGATAGAATTGGTAACCCTTCGTTTCCTTAGGGTATCTAATAAATAGACATTTATCAGACTTAGCATCCAATTTGTCTGATACAGTCCGCTTCACATAAGCAGGACAACCCCATATCTTAAGGTGAGTTAAGTGAGTTTTCATACTATTCCACGTCTCATATGGAGTAGTAGAGACTACCTTGGTCGGGACTCTGTTTAGCAAGTAAACAGCTGTCTTAAGTGCATAGCCCCAAAAGGATTTTGGAAGAGTTGCATGATTCATCATGGATCTAACCATGTCCATCAAGGTTCGGTTATGCCTCTCAGATACACTATTATGCTGTGGTGTATATGGCGGAGTCCATTGAGACAATATCCCATTGTCCCTAAGATAATCTTGAAACTCTTGACTTAAGTATTCACCACCCCGATCGGATCGAAGTGTCTTAATACTTTTGCCAAGTTGTTTCTCTACTTCATTTCTGAACTCTTTGAATTTCTCAAAAGCTTCAGATTTGTGTTTCATCAAGAACACATACCCGAATCGTGAGTGATCATCGATAAAGGTAATGAAGTAGCTATAGCCTCCTTGTGCAAGAGTTGACATTGGTCCACATACATCAGTATGTATTAGACCAAGCAATTCTCCCACTGGATTACCTTTTCCAGAAAAGGGTAATTTGACCATCTTGCCTTTTAAGCATGATTCGCATGTATCAAATGAACCGGGTTCAAATGATTCCAGAATTCCACATCGGTGTAATTTGGTCATGCGTTTCTTACTTACATGGCCAAGACGACAATGCCACATATAGGAGTCTATTTGATTATCTATTCGAGCACATTTGTTGCTAACTTCGATATTGAAAACGTCACCGGATAAATCTAACGTGTAGATACTATTGCACAAAGTTCCGGTCCCATAAAGAACACCATTTAAAGTTATGTAACAACAATTGTTACTAAAAGTTAAATGATAACCCTTTTCATTCAAACATGAAATAGATACAATGTTCTTTATTAACGAAGGAACAAAATAACAATTATCCAATTCTAAGACACGTCTAGTGGGGAGCTTTAGCAAATATGTTCCGATGGCAAAAGCAGCAATATTTGCTCCATTTCCAACTCGCAAATTCGCTTCTCCCTTGACGAGTCTTCTTCTATTCCTTAGCCCATGTATGTCATTACATATATGTGAGCTACACCCAGTATCAAGTACCCAGGTGGTTAAGGAAATTGAGTGACATTCAATAACGAAGATACCTGAAGAGGATGGGGCATCGGATGCCTTCTTCTTCAAGGACTCAAGATAAACCTTGCAGTTTCTTCGCCAGTGACCCTCCTTGCCACAGTGATGGCAAGTGCCTTTTGGTGTTTTTTCAGTGTTTTTGGCCTTTTTCTTCTTTCCTTTATTCTGTTCTTTGGCCTTCCTCTTAGAACCTTTCTTCGAGGAACCAACTAACAGTACCGTCTTTTGATCCTGCTTCACAGAAGGCTCTACAGTCTTCAGCAGGTTGAGCAACTCAGGAATGGTAGTCTCCAGTTTGTTCATCCGATAGTTCATCACAAATTGTGAATAACTTTGGGCAAACAATGCAGAATTAAGTCAATACTTAATTCATGATCCATTGTAAAACCGAGTGTGCCCAGTCGCTCAATGTACCCCAACATCTTCAACACAAACTGTGAGACAGAAGTGCCTTCCTGCATTTTAGAGGTGAAGAGGAGTCTGGAGACCTCGAACCTTTTGGATCTCTCCTGCTCGTCAAATAACTCATGAAGATGGAAGATGATGGTATACGCATCCATATGCTCATGCTGCTTTTGCAGCTCAGGTACCATAGCGGCTAGCATGATGCAACTCGCAAGTTTAGAATCGGTAACATGTTTCTGATAGGCCACTAACTGGTCTGGAGTTGCATTTTCTGGAGGACGGTTGGGAAGTTGATCTTCAAGGACATACGCAAGCTTCTCTGCCTTGAGGACTATCCTCAGGTTTCGAAGCCAGTCCATGAAGTTTGGCCCAGTCAGTTTATTGGTGTCCAAAATGGAACGCAAATTCAGTGAAGACATGATCGAGTGATTATCCTAGAAATACAAATTGAGCTTATGTGAGAAGAATGATAAAGAATGCATCAACATACATTAATTAAATCCTATTTATTTTTCGAATTGAATAACCCTTTTTATCAATTCGGGAGATCGTAGGAACACCTCTAAATAGGTTGATATCCAACCATAGATAAGAACATCCATTGCTGTGGCCATCAAGTTATTCTTAGCTATGAAGGTAGGTAATTAAACTGATTACATATCACATATATGTAACTATCACTTTATACTATCAACTAATTGAATGTTTTCATAAATCATTGGGTTGTTAACTCATTAACAAGTATGCAACAATATACATAGCACCCAACTGCACCTCTCTTTACATCGACCTTAGCTGTGGCACAACAAATCGATGCTCCAAGCTTAAGGCTGACCCATTAATCAAGAAATAGTTTTAATATGGTTGGAGTTCATTCAACCGTTTAGTTAGGCTTGGATGTGTCCAACAACCAAAACTTAGGATTGACCTCTGACTCCAACTATATTAATCATAAACTAATTCCATGGTTTGAACATGTTGAGGTTCAAGCCGGGCATGGATGTGTCCATCAACCCAAACGAGAAACAAAACTCCGATTCTAACCATATTAATGGAAGGTGTTGGCCTTAATATTTTGTAAGGGGTTTTGGGTCTCATCCTTTCTTTTTCTAAGCACATTCATGACATATAATTATGTCATGTACTAACGATTTCCTTAATAAAGTATGTATGTGACTTAATTTATCAAGTCTCATTAATTGAATTAGGAACTGGATTTCCTAATTCTAATTTCATACTTTATTCAAGGAATTGTTTTGGGAAACAATTTCCTAAATTGTCATAATCAATTTCGGAAATAATATGTTTAAGACTTTGATTTCTCTAAATCAAATCTTATTAAATTAAGAGACAGATTCCCTTAATTCAACCACATATTATTTTCATGAAAATCTTATTTAAGAAAACTCTATAGGAAATCATTTTCCTATTTAATTTTGGAGACAACAATATGTAAGAGCATCACCTTTTAAATCAAATAAGGAAATTATCGTTTGAGAATCACCTCAAAATTTCCAAGATTTGATTACATATTTTTTTTATGGATTTATTAATTTCAACAAATTATTTTCTTTGGGTGGCTCCCCGAGGCTCAGATACCCAAAAAAAGGAATTTGTTGTAAATCTAATTTGGTCCGCTCCCCGAGGCGTAACCAAATTAAACATGACAATTTTATTCAAAATAGAAAATTAAATTACAACAACTAACTTTAAATTGGACGGCTCCCCGAGGCTCAATCCAAAATAAAGAATTTTGTTAATAATTTAAAACCAATTCGAATTTAATTGTCAATTAATAATCCATAAATTTGTCTAGACTTTCTTGAAAGAAAGTGCCCAAAATTGCGAGATTTCATAATAGGTTTTCAGAATAATTGTAAGTTTCTGGTACAAAGAAAACTTACATATTTCCAAAATTGGAAAATTTCAAAAATAAGAAATTTCCAAAATTGGAAAGTTTCCAAAAATGGGAAGTTTTCACAATTATCATAAAATTTCAGAAACTAGGATATTTCAAAAGTTTGCGAAATTTCATGAGGATTTCCAAACTTTGAAATTCCTAAATCTAAAATTTATCATAATTGGAAAGTTTCCATAATTGGAAAATTTTCCAAAATTGAGATCATGACAAAGCCGCAAAACAATTATATGATTATGTCGAA
>JAGFNQ010003801.1:23607-82729 GCA_024364735.1 Boesenbergia rotunda | reverse complement strand
TATTCATTTATTAAAGTAAATGATTACAATCATAAGGTGATTGCCTTAGGACACTTCTCTCAGATTACTAACAGAAGGACTGATCCTCTTCAAGTAAAGGTTCTTCACTGGGCCTAGGCGCTCGAATGGAGTCAGGCGCCCGAATAGGCTCAGGCTCCCGTAAGGTCACTGGCGCCCAAGAGTGAAGGCAAAACCAAAAACATAGCTGCGAAGCCACTGAACCAAGACGGATCAGGCGCCCGTGAGGTCACGGGCGCCCCCATCAGCTCAGGCACCCAAGTGGGGAGGATAAGCGCTGACCGAGCCCGCGGATAAGGATTCACAGATCGGAGGGCACGTGTCAGGCGCCCCCAACCTATCATGCGCCCGATTGAGCACTATAAAAGGGGCTCGACCCCAAGGCTTCAACAATACAATTTCTCACCACTCCAAAGCTTTTCGTTCAAGCGCTATGCCTCAGCAAACTCCGTCTTCGAGATCTCAGCGCTGACGACGACCCTCTGCACTGAAATACGATCTACATCGGGCGTCGATAACGAAAAGTGTAGCATTTCAATTTTCTAAATACTATTGTACTGAAAATTGTAAACCCTATTTTGCGTGATTATAGTATTGCCCAAAGTAAACGGTCAAGGACCGTGGGCCTTGCAGTAGGAGCCGACCGCGACTCCGAACCAAGTAAAAATCTACTAATGTTCCTGTGTGCATTTAATTATTTTCGCTGCGTATTCGCTCTTTATTCTATCCGAAAAGTTTTAACGATATTCCCCCCCTCTATCGTTTTTCTCGATCCAACAAGTGGTATCAGAGCGGGTGGCTCAAATTTGGTGCAACCACCAATTTGAGAGTTTTTCAAATTTTATGAAAATTTTAATTTCTTTTTCTTTCAAATTTTTTTCGTTAATCGAGGTTGGTGCAACACCACTCGATCGCTTGTTTTCTTAATTATCTTATTCCCGCACTACTAATCCAAGACCAAGTTTTGGGACAGAATTTCTCCTTTTTTTGTTGTTATTTCAGAAATCATAAATGGCAATGCAAGAGGGTTTCAGCACAGCCAGACCACCACTCTTTAGTGGAGAAGACTTCTCCTACTGGAAGAGTCGGATGGAAGTCCACATGAAAACTCAGGTGGATATGTGGATCATAATCTAATCTGGCTTGGAAATCCCCAAGAATGCTGAAGGAGTTGCACAACATTACTCAGAATGGGACACTTCGCTGAAGAAGAAGATCGAGGCTGATGCAAAGGCAACCCAGACACTCCAATGCGGATTAACCAAAGAAGAACTGAACCGGGTGGGACCCTTCAATAGTGCGAAGGAACTCTGGAGCAAGTTGATTGAATTGCATGAAGGTACCTCCGACACCAGAATCAGCAAAATGGACCTACTACTGAACAAATTGTACACAATCAAAATGAACGAAGGCGAGTCAGCAGCCGAGCTCCACGCCAGGATCCAGGAGCTGATGACCAACCTACACACAATCGGTCACAAGGTAGAAAATTATGACTATATCAAGTATACACTAAACGCCTTCCCAAGAAATACTTTGTTGGCATCTATGGTAGATGCTTACAAAGTTTCTAGGGACCTCTCCAAAATTAAATTAGATGAATTATTTTCTGAACTAGAATTACATGAGCAGACTAACTACACTTTAGCCGAGAAAGGTATTGCTTTTCTTGCAGGGAAAACCCAAGGCAAGGTGGCCAAGAAAAAGCCTCAACCTGCACCCGAGTCTGACTCAGACTCAGAAGACAGCGAAGGAGATCGACCCAAGCTGGTTCGGCTAGCCCGAGACTACTACAAGGAGCTGAAGCATCAGACCAACAGAAGAAAAGCCAGTCGAAAGAAGGAAGATCCGGCTGAACCTTCAACGTCTAAGACCAAATCAAACGTAACCTGCTACAAATGCAACAAGAAGGGACACTACAAATCGGAATGCCCTAATCTGAAAGAAGCCAAGAAGACTCGAAGGAAGAAGGCCCTTCAAGCTACGTAGGACGAGTCTTCCTCCGAAGAAGAAGAAGAGGCCCCACAATCAAACCTGCTCGCCTTGACTGCTTCGGAAGACATCGACAACGGATCAGAATCGGAGCCGGACAAAGAAAAGCTCACAATTTCAGAGGACAAAATAACTATAAGTGGTTATTCTAAAGTTGAATTAGCAGAATTAATTGCTTACCTATCTAGTAACTTGGCGAAAGCCAAAATCTGAGTCGAGTCCCTCCGACAGGAAGTAAAACTCCTGAAAGAGGGAGTTGACTCTAGATCTTTGACTGAGAAGGTTCAAGAAGAAATCTCTGCTCAAGTTGAAAAGCTTGAGAAAGAGAACTCCTCCTTGAAAACGCAAGTCAAGGACCTTAGAGCGGCTTTAGAACAATTCACTTCGGGTTCCAAGGGTCTTGACATGATCCTTGGAAAACAAAAGTCTGTTCTAAATCGATCCGGGTTAGGGTATCGAACTAAGGCTAGACAAAGGTCATACTATGCTGTATTGAACCAATCTAGACCTAAAGTTCAGGCATGGGTACCCAAACTTTACCTGAACAACCAAGCTAGACCAAACCAGTACTGGATCCCCATGGACAAGATTTATATCTTGCCTAATCATTACCGTGGCTTTAGTCTAGGGGGAGCCAACTTAAAAATAATTTTTATAGTTAGATAAATTCTTTTCTTATTGCATGCTTGCTTGTTTATTTACTTTTGCAAATTACCATGCTTAGACCTAGGACTGGTTAGATTAAGGACTAAAACGATTAACTGAAATTTTAACAACATAGTATTGGGTGGAGGTGAGACGATAGTACGTTAGGGAAGCCATTTTGGCAGAACTAGTCGAAGCTACCGATCCAAGACCCAAACTAGTTAGACCAAAATCTTTCAAGGAGTAACTTGAAGATGGATTTTCAATAAAAGGTTTTGTCAAGGAAAGGGTTGATGATCCAATAAGGCTACGGCCAAAGAAGGGCTAGTGCCTCGCCAAGACTTGGAAGCCGATTATTGAAAACCAAATTCATTTTACTATTGTCAGATTTGAATCTAACACAGATTTCAATAAATCCTAGATTTAACCATTTTTTTCAAAAAAAAATAAATTTAAAGCTTAATTAATTATTTTTAAAATTAATTCAACTTTTCAAAATTAATCATGGTTTTTCAAAATAAAATCTTTACTTCTATTAAAACCTGTCTCACAAAACTCATAAGGTTAACATGATTGATAACTATAGATTGGGTGAGACAAACTAGGTTGTGAAAATCAATTTGGGTTATCCTTAATTCTAATTGGATCCAAATCAACAAATTCTTTATGTGTAGGTGTTAGTAATATGAGAGAAGTGTCCTAAGGCAATCGCCTTATGATTGTAAACATTTATTTTAATAAATGAAAATTCACTATTTGAATATACATGTTTGTGTATTTGATTGGGATCTTAAACTCATTTACTGAATGTCCGCAATACAATTCACAGCATGAGAGAATTTGTGATAAATTTACAACTAGTGATTATCTCTACATGTGCAATTGTGAAGTATTGAAAATATCCCTAGTCGATGAATTGATAAATATGGACACTATCAATTCTGTTGAGACTAGCATTGGTTATTCTCTAATCAGCTGATTCTCACTGGCTGGTGACATTAGGATGTCCGAAGATAAACATGAATGCTAGTTAAGGGAACTAGTTCATTGGAGTGACTGACTGTAAAACATCACATGGTAGTCTATATATAGATATGTCAGTGAAGTTCTTACTGCAGCTTAAGTGCGATGATCCTTTGACTTGCGGCGTTCAAGTCATCTTGATCATAGAGACTTATACTTTAACATCTTAAGCAAGCATCTCCAAGGAGGTGTGGACCTAAGATGGTTGGGTATAAGCCGAAGTGCCCGAAGATGTTTGAACAGCCTACAAAGGATTCACCACTCCTTGCGAGGAGATGGATACCCAGGCCTATCGTCGGATTGTTACTCAAAGCCTCTGGCCAGAGCATGTCATGTTTAGAGTATGAGTCTCTTAAATACATGAGAGTAATTAGAAATCCAAAGGACGAGAGAACGTTACTTGGGCTAGGTGTGACGTAGTCAGCCTAGTGGGGACTGACACACACAGACCATGTCCTGAACCAAGTGGGTATAAGATGGTGAAGGGAATGAGGCACGATTTATTAGAGCTGCTGAAGGGTTTCAGAATTATTTCTGAGGTCAACCGTTGATCTTTCGATTAATTGGGGGTCATGATGTACTACTAGGTGCCACTCATGATCGTTCGATAATTGGTTGATTATAGACGGCCAACATAAATCGAAAGCCTATTTAGTCACACGCACTACGAGTAATCCGAGGGATTTAAAATGAGTTGAAAATTAGATTTTTCGATCAAGAGAAATAAGTCGAATCTGAATTAATCAGAGGCGCAACGGAAGCTTAAAATGGCTAAGTCTTTTGAAGGCTTATTGGGCGAATTAAATGAGTTTAATTCGCGAAGGTTTGGCTTGATGTGGCCGACCAAAGAGGGTACCCACCCTCTTTGGTTTGGCCGGCCACTACAAGGAGAGAAAACCAATTTATTTGGTTTATTTTATAAAATAAATCAAGCGTGATTTGTTTTATAAAATTATGGATAAATAAATCTATATATAAAGAAATTTATATAAAGAGATTTATATAAAAAAATTTATATAAAGAAATTTATTCTTTTTATGGAAATTAAAATGAACCATGGATCAGTTTATTTTAATTTTATAAAATCAATTATGAATTGATTTTT
The DNA here is from genome assembly GCA_024364735.1 of Boesenbergia rotunda. Taxonomy (NCBI): domain Eukaryota; kingdom Viridiplantae; phylum Streptophyta; class Magnoliopsida; order Zingiberales; family Zingiberaceae; genus Boesenbergia; species Boesenbergia rotunda. The sequence continues at coordinate 77,946 of JAGFNQ010003801.1, read as the reverse complement.
CCATGATAAGAAAAATTTATAAATTTCTTGTAAATTTTATTCCATAATAAAAGGAGAGATGTATTTGTTTTATTATAAATTTAGTTATAATAAAACTTGGCATAACGGAATAATTCATAAGAAAATTTATAGGATAAATTTCTTATGAAAATTTATTCCGTTAAAAGAGGAGACTTGGCGATAGAGAGGCTACTATATAAAGGAACCAAGGCTAGGCTTGAATTCCTCAAGAGATTGATCAAGAGATTAACTCTCTCCCTCTCTCTCTCTAACTCTCTCTCTCTCTCTAGGGCCGGTGCCCTTTCTCTCTCTAGGGCCGGCTCTCTCTCCTCCCCTAGGGCCGGCGCAAGCACCTAGGGTGCCCGTGAGTTTCCTCCACCAAGTTTGTGCCGAAGAAGAAGAAGAAGCGGATCGCGACTCCTTCCTTCCTTTCCCGGAATTTTGATTCCGTTACTTGGTGGTTAGTTTCCTTTCTTCTCTCTTGATATTCTAGTTGTGTCTTTGGAGAATCTAGTAGTTCTCGTCGACACAAAACTCGTGGCTTTGCGAAGTCATCCCGAACAGAACTCGGCGTGGACGCGAATAGAGGCGGAGCTTCCAAGGGACGCTACGGTTGGATCTCGTCCCTTTCTTCGAGTTACGCGAGGTACAAAGTAAATTAGTTTACTTTTCCGTAAAGTTTTAATTTATGATCATGTCCACACATCATAAGGTTGCATGCTAGATACGTGGTTAAAATAATTTGAGAAATTATTTTATGCTAATTCTTCCGCTGCACGTAAAAATTTAAAATTTTACGAACCTGTATCCTTGTCAACATGCACCCGGTCCCAACAGTGGTATCAGAGCCGGTTAGTGTTCGACATAATCATATAATTGTTTTGCGAAAAACTTTGTCATAATCTCAATTTTAGAAAAATTTTCAATTATGGAAATTTTCCAATTATTATAAGTTTTAGATTTAGGAATTTCAAAGTTTGGAAATCCTCATGAAATTTCGAAATTTTATGATAATTGTGAAAACTTCCCATCTTTGGAAACTTTCCAATTTTGGAAATTTTCTATTTTAGAAATTTTCTAATTTTGGAAATATGTAAGTTTTCTTTGTACCAGAAACTTACAATTATTCTGAAAACCTATTATGAAATCTCATAATTTTGGGCACTTTCTTTCACGAAAGTCTAGACAAATTTATGGACAATTAAATGACAATTAAATTTGAATTGGGTTTTAAATTGACAACAAAATTCTTTATTTTGGATTGAGCCTCGGGGAGCCGTCCAATTTAAAGTTAGTTGTTGTAATTTAATTTCCCAATTTTAAATGAAATTGTCATGTTTAATTTGGTTACGCTTCCGAAGCGGACCAAATTGGATTTACGACAAATTACATTTCGTTGGGTATCTGAGCCTCGGGGAGCCATCCTTAGAAAACGATTTGTTGTAATTAATTAAATCCATGAATAAAATATGATTTAAGAGGTGATGCTCTTACATATTGTTGTCTCCAAAATTAATTAGGAAAATAGTTTCCTATAGAGTTTCTTAAATAAGATTTTCATGAAAATAATATGTGGTTGAATTAAGGGAATCTATCTCTTAATTTAATAAGATTTGATTTAGAGAAATCAAAGTCTTAAACATATTATTTCCGAAATTGATTATGACAATTTATGAAATTGTTTCCCAAAACAATTCCTTTAATAAAGTATGAAATTAGAATTAGGAAATCCGGTTCCTAATTCAATTCATGGGACTTGATAAATTAAGTCACATACATACTTTATTAAGGAAATCGTTAGTCATGACATAATTATATGTCATGAATGTGCTTAGAAAAGAAAGGATGAGACCCTAAACCCCTTACAAAATATTAAGGCCAACACCTTCCATTAATATGGTTAGAATCGGAGTTTTGTTTCTCGTTTGGGTTGATGGACACATCCATGCCCGGCTTGAACCTCAACATGTTCAAACCATGGAATTAGTTTACGAATAATATAGTTGGAGTCAGAGGTCAATCCTTAGTTTTGGTTGTTGGACACATCCAAGCCTGACTAAACGGTTGAATGAGTTCCTACCATATTAAAACTATTTCTTGATTAATGGGTCAGCCTTAAGCTTGGAGCATCGATTTGTTGTGCCACAGCCAAGGTCGATGCAAAGAGAGGTGCAGTTGGGTGCTATGTATAATGTCGCATACTTGTTAATGAGTTAACAACCCAATGATTTATGCAAACATTCAATTAGTTGATAACATAAAGTGATAGTTACATATATTTGATATGTAATCGGTATAATTACCTACCTTCATAGCTAAGAATAACTTGATGGCCACAGCCATGGTTGTTCTTATCTATGGTTGGATATCAACCTATATGGAGATGTTCCTACAATCTCCCGAATTGATAAAAAGGGTTATTCAATTTGAAAAATAAATAGGATTTTTAATTAATGTATATTGATACATTCTTTATCATTCTTCTCACATAAGCTCAATTTGTATTTCTAGGTTAAGCACTCGATCATGTCTTCTCTAAACTTGCGTTCCATTTTGGACACCAATAAACTGACTGGGCCAAACTTCATGGACTGGCTTCGAAACCTGAGGATAGTCCTCAAGGCAGAGAAGCTTGCTTATGTCATTGAAGATCAACTTCCCAACCGTCCTCCTGAGGGTGCAACTCCAGACCAGTTAGTGGCCTATCAGAAACATGTGACCGATTCTGAACTTGCGAGTTGCATCATGCTAGCCTCTATAGTACCTGAGCTGCAAAAGCAGCATGAGCATATGGATGCTTATACCATCATCTTCCATCTTCATGAGTTATTTGAAGAGCAGGCGAGATCCGAAAGGTTCGAAGTCTCCAGACTCCTCTTCACCTCTAGGATGCAGGAAGGCACTTCTGCCTCACAGTTTGTGTTAAAGATGTTGGGGTACATTGAGCGACTGAGCACACTCGGTTTTGCAATGGATCATGAACTAAGTATTGACTTAATTCTGCATTGTTTGCCCAAAAGTTATTCACAATTTGTGATGAACTATCGGATGAACAAGTTGGAGACTACCATTCCTGAGTTGCTCAACCTGCTGAAGACTGTAGAGCCTTCTGTAAAGCAGGATCAAAAGACGGTACTGTTAGTTGATTCCTCGAAAAAAAGGTTCTAAGAGGAAGGCCAAAGAACAGAATAAAGGAAAGAAGAAAAGGGCCAAAAAGACTGAAAAGACACCAAAAGGAACTTGCCATCACTGTGGCAAGGAGGGTCACTGGCGAAGAAACTGCAAAGTTTATCTTGAGTCCTTGAAGAAGAAGGCATCCGATGCCTAATGGCGTTCTTTATGGGAATGGAACTTTGTGCAATGGTATCTACACGTTAGATTTATCCGGTGACATTTTCAATATCGAAGTTAGCAACAAATGTGCTCGAATAGATAATCGAATAGACTCCTACACGTGGCATTGTCGTCTTGGCCATGTAAGTAAGAAACGCATGACCAAATTACACCGATGTGGAATTTTGGAATCATTTGAACCCGGTTCATTTGATATATGCGAATCATGCTTAAAAGACAAGATGACCAAATTACCCTTTTTCGGAAAGGGTAATCCAGTGGGAGAATTGCTTGGTCTAATACATACTGATGTATGCGGACCAATGTCAACTCTGGCACAAGGAGGCTATAGCTACTTCATCACATTTATCGATTATCACTCACGATTTGGGTATGTGTTCTTGATGAAACACAAATCTGAAGCTTTTGAGAAATTCAAAGAGTTCAGAAATGAAGTAGAGAAACAGCTTGGCAAAAGTATTAAGATACTTCGATCCTATCGGGGTGGTGAATACTTAAGTCAAGAGTTTCAAGATTATCATAGGGACAATGGGATATTGTCCCAATGGACTCCGCCGTATACACCACAGCATAATGGTGTATCTGAGAGGCGCAACCGAACCTTGATGGACATGGTTAGGTCGATGATGAATCATGCAACTCTTCCAAAATCCTTTTGGGGCTATGCACTTAAGACAGCTGTTTACTTGCTAAATAGAGTCCCGACCAAGGTAGTCTCTACTAGTCCATATGAGACATGGAATAGTAAGAAACCTCACTTAACTCACCTTAAGATATGGGGTTGTCCTGCTTATGTGAAGCGGACTATATCAGACAAATTGGATTCTAAGTCTGATAAATGTCTATTTATTGGATACCCTAAGGAAACGAAGGGTTACCAATTCTATCATCCCTTGGAACAAAAGGTGTTTGTTTCAAGGCATGCTGTATTTCTGGAAAAAGAATTTCTTTTACAAGAAAACAGTGGGAGTGACATTGAACTTGATGAAGTTCAAGAAACTCCAATAGACATTACAGAGACACCTAGTCAAGACCCACAACTAATAACTCATAATGATGAGCTATCAGTTGAACCTAAAACAACACCACCCCTTCGTAGGTCTGATAGGACACGCAATATTCCAGAGAGATATGGATTTCTCATAAGTGAATCGAACGACGTGTTACTCATAAGCAATGACGAACCTATCAGTTATGAAGATGTTCTGAAATGTTCAGAAAGGGAAAAATGGCTTGAAGCCATGAAGTCGGAAATGGATTCCATGTACGAAAATCAAGTATGGGACTTGGTTAACCCACCTGAAGGGATTAAACCCATAGGGTGCAAGTGGGTTTTCAAGAAGAAAACCGACATGGAAGGTAATGTTGTTACCTTTAAGGCTAGATTAGTGGCAAAAGGATATCGTCAGAAACAAGGAATTGATTATGACGAAACCTATTCGCCAGTAGCTATGCTTAAATCCATTCAGATGCTCCTAGCCATAGCAGCTCATTATGATTATGAGATATGGCAAATGGATGTGAAAACAGCTTTCCTTAATGGAAACCTGCTTGAGGATGTATACATGATACAACCTGAAGGTTTCACATCGGTTGATAAAACCAAAGTATGCAAGCTTCGACGATCCATATATGGAGTGAAGCAAGCATCCAGGAGCTGGAACGTCCGTTTTGATGAGACAATCAAAGAGTTTGATTTCTCACAAAATCCTGACGAACCTTGTGTGTACAAGAAGGTTAGTGGGAGTGCAGTCGTATTCCTAGTGCTATATGTCGATGACATATTGCTTATAGGAAACGATATATCAGTCTTATAGACAGTTAAAATTTGGTTGTCCAAAACTTTCTCCATGAAAGACCTGGGAGAAGCAACCTATATCCTTGGGATTAGAATCTATAGAGATAGATCAAAACGGTTGCTTGATCTTTCACAGTCTACATATATAGACCGAGTGCTAAAAAGGTTTAGCATGTCGGAATCCAAGAAAGGTTACCTTCCCATCAGGCATGGGATCAACCTTTCAAAGTCTATGTGTCCGCGCACAGAAGACGAGAGGATTTGCATGAATAAGATTCCTTATGCATCCGCGATAGGATCTATTATGTATGCTATGTTATGTACAAGGCCCGATGTATCGTATGCTCTGAGCGTCACAAGCAGATACTAGTCGGATCCAGGAATGGATCATTGGGCAGCTGTCAAGACAATCCTTAAGTACTTAAGAAGAACTAAGGATGTGTTCCTAATATATGGAGAAGGAGATATGGTAATACGTGGGTATACATATGCCAGTTTCTAGACAGATAAGGATGACTCCAAATCCCAGTCTAGATACGTATTTACTTTGAATGGAGGCGCAATAAGTTGGAAGAGTTCCAAGCAAGACACCGTAGCGGATTCTACCACGGAAGCGGAATATATCGCAGCTTCGGAAGCAGCAAACGAAGCAGTCTGGATCAAGAAGTTTGTCTCCGAACTTGGTGTGGTTCCAACCATTGATGAAGCAGTGCCAGTTTACTGTGACAACAATGGAGCTATTGCACAAGCAAAGGAACCAAGGTCTCATCAGCGATCCAAACATGTGCTTCGTCGCTATCATCTGATCAGAGAGATTATAAGTAGGAATGATATACAAATTGAGAAAATTCCCACTGAAAGGAATTTAGCGGATCCTTTAACTAAGGCCTTGCCTCAAAGCAAGTTTGAGGGTCATGTTAGAGCCTGTGGTATTGGATACCGTAGCGATTGGCATTAGGCCAAGTGGGAGTTTGTTAGTAATATGAGAGAAGTGTCCTAAGACAATCGCCTTATGATTGTAAACATTTATTTTAATAAATGAAAATTTACTATTTGAGTATACGTGTTTGTGTATTTGATTGGAATCTTAAACTCATTTACTGAATGTCCGCAATACAATTCACAGCATGAGAGAATTTGTGATGAATTCACAACTTGTGATTATCTCTACATGTGCAATTGTGAAGTATTGAAAATATCCCTAGTCGATGAATTGATAAATAGGGACACTATCAATTCTGTTGAGACTAGCATGGGTTATTCTCTAATCAGCTGATTCTCACTGGCTGGTGACATTGGGATGTCCGGAGATAAACATGAATGCTAGTTAAGGGAACTAGTTCATTTGAGTGACTGACTGTAAAACTTCACATGGTAGTCTATATATAGACATGTCAGTGAAGTTCTTACTGCAGCTTAAGTGCGATGATCCTTTGACTTGCGGTATTCAAGTCATCTTGGTCATGGAGACTTATACTTTAACATCTTAAGCAAGCATCTCCAAGGAGGTGTGGACCCAAGATGGTTGGGTATAAGCCGAAGTGCCCGAAGATGTTTGAACAGCCTACAAAGGATTCACCACTCCTTGCGAGGAGATGGATACCCAGGCCTATCGTCGGATTGTTACTCAAAGCCTCTGGCCAGAGCATGTCATGTTTAGAGTATGAGTCTCTTAAATACATGAGAGTAATTAGAAATCCAAAGGACGAGAGAACGTTACTTGGGCTAGGTGTGACGTAGTCAGCCTAGTGGGGACTGACACACACAGACCATGTCCTGAACCAAGTGGGTATAAGATGGTGAAGGGAATGAGGCACGATTCATTAGAGCTGCTGAAGGGTTTCAGAATTATTTCTGAGGTCAACCGTTGATCTTTCGATTAATTGGGGGTCATGATGTACTACTAGGTGCCACTCATGATCGTTCTATAATTGGTTGATTATAGACGACCAACATAAATCGAAAGCCTATTTAGTCACACGCACTACGAGTAATCCGAGGGATTTAAAATGAGTTGAAAATTGGATTTTTCGATCAAGAGAAATAAGTCGAATCTGAATTAATCAGAGGTGCAACGGAAGCTTAAAATGGCTATGTCTTTTGAAGGCTTATTGGGCGAATTAAATGAGTTTAATTCGCGAAGGTTTGGCTTGATGTGGCCGGCCAAAGAGGGTACCCACCCTCTTTGGTTTGGCCGACCACTACAAGGAGAGAAAACCAATTTATTTGGTTTATTTTATAAAATAAATCAAGCGTGATTTGTTTTATTAAATTATGGATAAATAAATCTATATATAAAGAAATTTATATATAAAGAGATTTATATAAAGAAATTTATAGAAATTTATTCTTTTTATGGAAATTAAAATGAACCATGGATCGGTTTATTTTAATTTTATAAAATCAATTATGAATTGATTTTTCCATGATAAGAAAAATTTATAAATTTCTTGTAAATTTTATTCCATAATAAAAGGAGAGATGTATTTGTTTTATTATAAATTTAGTTATAATAAAACTTGGCATAACGGAATAATTCATAAGAAAATTTATAGGATAAATTTCTTATGAAAATTTATTCCGTTAAAAGAGGAGACTTGGCGATAGAGAGGCTACTATATAAAGGAACCAAGGCTAGGCTTGAATTCCTCAAGAGATTGATCAAGAGAATAACTCTCTCCCTCTCTCTCTCTAACTCTCTCTCTCTCTAGGGCCGGCGCCCTTTCTCTCTCTAGGGCCGGCTCTCTCTCCTCCCCTAGGGCCGGCGCAAGCACCTAGGGTGCCCGTGAGTTTCCTCCACCAAGTTCGTGCCGAAGAAGAAGAAGAAGCGGATCGCGACTCCTTCCTTCCTTTCCCGGAATTTTGATTCCGTTACTTGGTGGTTAGTTTCCTTTCTTCTCTCTTGATATTCTAGTTGTGTCTTTGGAGAATCTAGTAGTTCTCGTCGACACAAAACTCGTGACTTTGCGAAGTCATCCCGAACAGAACTCGGCGTGGACGCGAATAGAGGCGGAGCTTCCAAGGGACGCTACGGTTGGATCTCGTCCCTTTCTTCGAGTTACGCGAGGTACAAAGTAAATTAGTTTACTTTTCCGCAAAGTTTTAATTTATGATCATATCCACACATCATAAGGTTGCATGCTAGATACGTGGTTAAAATAATTTGAGAAATTATTTTATGCTAATTCTTCCGCTGCACATAAAAATTTAAAATTTTACGAACCCGTATCCTTGTCAACATGCACCCGGTCCCAACAGTAGGAACATAAAGATTTGGACCAATGGATGTTGGATAGCGGATGCTCCAGACACATGACTGGAGACAAATTGAAAATTCACCAAACTCAAGTTCAAGAACCTAGGCTTAGTAGCATTTGGCAACAATGCTACACTCAAAGTCATTGGGTCAGGTAATATTGAACTCAAATATGATTTTGTAATTAAAAAGGTACTCTTGGTTGAGAACTTTAAATTTAACTTGCTTAGTATAAGTCAATTATGTGATACTGGATATGTAGTTACCTTTACCAACTCTGACTGCCTGATTAGAAATTTACAAGACTCAGAAGTCATGCTTAAGGGCACTAGGAAAAATAATGTTTACACTATAAACCTACCCTTAATACCTAAATGCTTCTTAACTCAGTTAGAAGAATCAAACCTCTGGCATAAGAGATTAGGACACACTAATCTAAGATTAATTTTAAAAATCACCCAACTTGTTTTAATTAAAGGAATACCAAAAATTAAGAACCATGAAAACATGATATGTGAATCATGCAACCAAGGTAAACAAACCAGGTCTAATCACAAACAAATTCAATCAGACCTAACTCAAACCACACTTGAGCTCCTGCACCTTGACCTATTTGATTCACATGGAGCTAAGTCACTAAGCGGAAACCGGTACTGCTTAATAATTATCGATGATTACTCTAGGTTTTCTTGGGTTAGGTTCCTAAAGACTAAGGATGAAACCCTAAACCTATTTATTGATTTTTGTAAGATAATTGAAAATCAAAATGATACCAAAATCAAAAGACTTAGGAGTGATCACGGGGGAGAGTTTGAGAATCAAAGATTCGAGGAATTTTGTAGAATAAACGGGTATATTCATGAATTCTCATGTCCTAGAACCCCCCAACAAAATAGGATAGTCGAATGAAAAATAGAACCCTACAGGAAGCCACTAGGACTATGCTCAATGAATTCAATCTAGCTAACCAATTTTGGGTAGAAGCAATTAGAACAGCTTGCTATATCCAAAATAGGGTCCTAATTAACAAATGACATAATAAAACTCCATATGAATTATATTACCATAGACTTCTAAACCTACATTACCTAAGGGTCTTTGGGTGCAAAGTCCACATCCTAAACACCAAGGACTACCTAGGTAAATTCCAGTCTAAGTCAACCCTAGGGGTCTTCTTAGGATATTCAACAACAAGTAGGGTCTATAGGGTCTACAAAAAACAAACTAACAAAATTGAAGAAATAACAAATCTAATATTTGATGAGGAAACTAATTAAAAATCTGATAATCCTGATTTAAATCCATCAAATATTGATCATGAAGATGATGACAAAATTATTGAATCACTAGTTGAACCTCTAAATGAACTAACTATTGAACCAACTACTGAGTCAATTGAACCAATAATTGAACCAACCCAAGTAATTGAACCAAATATTGAACCGAACCATCCAGCCGGACCTGAGGCTGAACCAAGTAATAGAAGAACTAAGAATCCCAGACTCAGTCACCCAACTGATCAAATTGTGGGTGATCCAACCTTAGGAGTCAGAACTAGGTCTTCCTATAGAAATCATAGTCAGATTGCACTAATTTTGAAAATTGAACCTAAGACAATAGAGGAAGCCTTACCTGATCCTGATTGGATCATAGCAATGCAAGAGGAGTTAGCCCAATTTGAAAGGAACCAAGTCTGGGAACTAGTACCTAAACCTGAGGGCAAATCCATTATTGACACTAAGTGGGTGTTTAGGAATAAGCTAAATGACCAAGGGAAAATAGTTAGAAATAAAGCCCGCTTAGTAGCTAAAGGGTTCAGTCATGTCGAAGGGTTAGACTATGATGAAACTTATGCCCCAGTAGCCAGACTTGAGTCTATTAGAATGTTGCTAGCCTTTGCAGCCCATAAAGGATTTAAACTCTACCAAATGAATGTAAAGTCAGCCTTTCTGAATGGGTTTATTAGAGAAGAAGTCTATGTAGGACAACCCCCAGGTTTTGAGGACTTAGAAAAACCTGACCACGTTTACAAACTTAATAAGGCACTGTATGGACTAAAACAAGCACCTAGGGCATGGTATGAACGCCTATCGACCTACCTCATTTCTAAGGAATTTAACCAAGGACAAATTGACTCAACTCTTTTTGTTAAAACCTTAGAAAAAGACATCTTTATTGCCCAAATCTATGTTGACGATATAATTTTTGGATCCACCAACTCAAATTTCTTAAAAGAATTTGTAAAAATAATGGAAAACGAATTCAAAATGAGCTTAGTTGGTGAGCTCAACTTCTTTTTAGGATTACAAATTAAGCAAACTAGGGATGGAAATTATATCCATCAATCCAAATATGCTAAGGAGTTAATTAAGAAATTTAAAATGGATAACTCCAAAAGCATAAGCACCCCTATGGCCACAAATGTAAAAATAGATAATGACCCTGATGGTAAACCTGTAGACCTTAAACTATATCGAAGTATGATTGGTAGTCTACTTTACCTTACAGCCAGCAGACCTGATATCCTTTTTGTTGTAGGAATGTGTGCTAGATACCAAACCTGTGCTAAGGAAACACACTTAGCAGCCCTAAAAAGAATACTTAGATACATCAAGGGCACCCTAAATGTAGGGATTTGGTATCCTAGGACCTCAACTTTTGACCTGTCAAGATACTCGGATTCTGACTATGCTGGTTGCAAACTAGATAGAATGTGTACAAGTCGAAGCTGCCAACTTTTAGGAAATAGTCTAGTTAGTTGGTGCAGTAGAAAGCAACACTGCGTAGCTCTATCCACAATCGAAGCTGAGTATGTTGCTTTAGGAGAGTGTGTAGCACAACTTTTATGGATGATGTACACTCTTAAGGACTTCCAGCATGATTACACCCAAACTCAAGTCTACATTGATAATATAAGTTCAATTAATCTAACTAAGAATCCAATTCAACACTCTAGAACTAAACATATAGAGGTTAAACATCACTTCGTAAGAGATCATGTAGCTAGAGGTGAGATAGTCCTTAAACATGTAGACTCAAAATCTAACTTAGCTGACATCTTCACCAAACTCTTACCTAAGTCTGAGTTCAGCTCACTAAGAAGGCAGTTAGGGTTATGCTTGGTAGAATAGGAATGCTCTACTTATGCTTCTTTTCAAAAAAAAATGTTTTATTTCTTATCTTATGTTAATTTTGTTGGTGCAAGTTGCATCAGTGATGTCCTCCTCTAAGTGTTTTAATGTTTGACAATAGACTTAAGTTAGTGATACATTAAACAGACAAAGGGGGAATTAAGAGAGAAGTAACAAAGTGGAACAAAGTCCTAGTGAATCTAGGCACTAAGTCCTGGCAAAGGGCTGGGCACCGAAGACCTGCTCGGAAGGTGGGCACTAAGTCCTGATCGAGGATTGGGCACTAAGTCCTGGCAATGGGCTGGGCACCGAAGACCTACTTGGAAGGTGGGCACGAAGTCCTGGTCGAGGACTGGGCAAGAAGACTTGGCCGACGGTTGGACACCGAAGTCCTGGTCGAGGACTGGGCAAGAAGACTTGGCCGAGGGTTGGGCACCGATGTCCTGGACTTAGGGTTTGGGCATTAAGTCTTGGTCCGAGGGACTAAGAAACTTAGCTGAGCGATGACTAAGGATAGAAGTAGAGACGTGTCAGGGTTCGAGCGTCTCGAGGTCCGGATGTATCGGAAGCTAAGCAAAAGTCCACCCAAAGGACTGGGTGGCAACCGTCTCCTGAGAGGAGTAGGTGAAAGGTGTGTTCTCGGGGGTGGGAACTTGCGTCGATTTGACCAAGGGTTTCATGGAAATCCGAAGTCCGAACCAAGTCCTTAAGACTAATATTGTATGTATATGTGCTTTGTGTTTGTGTATCTTGCAGGTATCAAGAACCGGAGACAAAGCAGGCGAAAGGCTGGAATGCAGCCAACCCAGGCGCCCCCACTGATGGGGGCGCCCAGATCAGTGTGTAAAACCCATTGTTGGGTTGAATGCCTTGAAGCCAGGCACCCAGGATGATGGGGGCGCCCAAGCCAAAGAGGAAATTGGCAGTTTTGTGTGGTAAGCAGAATAAGCTTCTATTCGAGCGTCCGGGACGAATCAGGCGCCCAAGTTGAAAGCTATACTTGCTGTTTCGAGGTTGAAATAGAGATATCCTTCACTCAGGCACCCGGGAGGTCCCAGATGGCCTAGTTAGAAGTTTTATCAGCCGCGGTGAGGTCGGCGCGGGGATAAGGTTTGACCGAGTTTATAGGGGCGCCCCCAGCGTATCTGGCGCCCGTATGAAGCCTATATAAGGGGCTTCGACCCTTCTGCATCAAACACAACTGCTGTGAGTGATTCTGAGCATTCTGATCGACGACAAAGCGCTAGAGATGAGGCTCTACGACCGGGAGGCTCCAGGAGGAAGTGAGCGACACTTCGGAGGTCCAGATCGGCCGAGCTTCAGACTTTGTTTTGCTCGGTTTGATGTTATTTAATTCTGCACTTAATTTTCAATATTCTTGCTTGTAATTATGAACTGTAAGACGGGTTTTCTCCACCTCCGAAAATTCCAGAAAGGAGACCAATAGTGGACTTACGCCGAGTACATAGGCCTTGGACGTACTGACCCAGGGGGGTCGGGAACCAAGTAAATAAATCCCGCGTGTCTGTCTTGCTTTTATTTTTCTGTATTTATTTTCTGCTGCACTAACGCTCTGAATATAGTTCAAAAGTTTCCGTGAGAATTTTAACGGTCGATATTCACCCCCCCTCTATCGACGGCACCGATCCTGCAATTGGTATCAGAGCTAGGCCGCTCTTCACCGGACTAACCGCCGACGGAGTAACGACGCCAGGAGTTGAGGGGGAGCCCAGGGGTGAATCAGGTACATTTTTTTAATGTCCATTTTTAAGTTCCATAATATTTGTTTCACGTGCAGGGAGATAGGGCACTATAAAAATCAGTGCCCTACTCGTAAGATTCGATCTACACCACCGGCGGCAAAGGGGGCACCAGCGCCAGGAGTCCGGAAAAACAAGGATCACGTACGATGCTTCAAATGTGAGAAGTACGGACACTACAAAAATAAGTGTCCGGCAAAAGTACGTAAGATTTATGTTCCAAAAATTTTACAAATTCCTGCAATGTCTTTTAATAATTTAGATAATTTCCCTGATAAGTTAGAATTACTGCATAGTCAAGTAGAAATTTTGAATGACAAGTTACAAAATGTGAATATGGCAAAAATATTAGAAATAAATTGTTTAATCATTAATACCAATTCAATAATTGCTAAAATTAATTCTAAATTTAAATCTGAAATTAATCCCGAATTCAAATTTGAAAATCTTAAGAATAAAATTGAATTCAAAAATCTTAAAGATAATTCTAAATTTAAAAATCCTTTAGATAATTATGAAGTCAAATTTGAAAATCCATTGTATAACTCTGAAATTGAATTTGAAAATCCTAAGGATAATCCAGAAGTTAATTCTGAAAATATTATTTCTGAGGATAAAAATGATTTTGTTAAAAATATTCTTGAGGATAATTCTGAAGATGAAATTCTTCTAGATAACAACTTAATTATAGATAATCTTGAAAATTTTTACAAAACTTTAACTAGTGGCCCAAATTACTCCTCCTACTTTGAGGATACTGAAAGATGTAATTTTGAGGATGAGGAGGATATGAAACTATCTAAGATAAAGGACATAATAAATAAAGTTCACAAAGGTTCAAACAAATCCGAATTGTTAGAAAAACTTGAAAAGATAGATAAAGAAGAGTCAGAAATTTTTGAAATAATAAAAATTCTGAACTTAAACCCACAACTATTAATCAATCATTTCAACATTAATTATTCAAATCTTAACTTAATTCAAATTAAATCCAAATTAAATTAAATTCAAATTAATTCAAATTAAATCCAAATTAAATTAAATTCAAATTAATTTAAATTAAATCTAAATTAAATTAAATTCAAATTAAATCCTAATTAAATTAAATTCAAATTAATTCAAATTAAATCCAAATTAAATTAAATTCAAATTAATTCAAATCAATTAAATGAAATCTTAATTCAAATCAATTAAATTAAATCTTAATTCAAATCAATTAAATTAAATCTTAATTCAAATCAAATCAAATCAATTAAATTAAATCTTAATTCAAATTAATTCAAATCAATTAAATCTTAATTATATCAAATTCAATTCAAACTTAATTAACTCAAACTCAAATTAATTAAAATTAATTCAATATCAATTAATTCAAATTAATTAAATCTTAACTCAAATTCAAATTAATCTTTAATTAATCATTAATTAATTCAAATTAATTCTTAGATTAATTAATCCGTAACTTTAATAATATTTTTTTAACTCATAAATAACTTAAACCCATATTAAATAAAATCCTACCCAAAGTGCAATAATAAATTTAATAAAACTAAATATGTCAAAGTGGGTTGACATATTTGCGGGTTCACACGACATGTATCAAATTGAGAATTTGATATATATTTAGAAACGTAACTAAAATGCTTTGGACTTGTTTGAATCATGCATTAATGCCATGGACATGCATCTGTTATTTTCTTTTAAATATATGACATGTCATTCATATTTAATTTTGTGCATAAATTAGAACGGTTATAGGAAAAAGATTACTTGAAACTTGAACAACCTAGTTTTGGGTGGAGGTGAGATGATAGTACGTTAGGGAAGTCATCTTGGCGGAACTAGCCGAAGCTACCGATCCAAGACCCAAACTAGTTAAACCAAAATCTTTCAAGAAGTAACTTAAAGATGAATTTTCTATAAAAGGCTTTGTCAAGGAAAGGGTTGATGATCCAATAAGGCTACGGCCAATGAAGGCCTAGTGCCTCGCCAAGACCTGGAAGCCAATTAATGAAAATCAAATTCACTTTACTATTGCTAGATTTGAATTTAACACAAGTTTCAATCAAATCTTAGATTTAATAATAAATTAAGGAAAATGATTCAAGCATCTCACAATACACCCATAAGGCAACCGTGCTTGCTGTATTGAGACACCTAGAATGGGTGAGATGTTAAGGACTAAGAAATTGATGGGTATGTTTTAAAACTATTTTCAAAATTGTTAGAATATTTTTCTAAAAATATATTTTCAAAATAGAGCTTCAACATAATAATGTTTTCATGAAATTCATGCTTGTCTGATTGATTATATATGATATGATTTCAAAAATTATATCATTTTCAAAAATTGTTTGACTCACGCAATTAGACACAAGCCTCTTAGGACAACACAAAAGTTCCTTAAGGCATTTAGATAGAGTCAAACGGTATTGGGTACAGTGGGAGTGTTATTTTTCATTCTTTTGAAATGGTTTTTTTTTAAACTGCACTTTAAACATTACTATCATTTGAATATACTGTTCGAAAACGGTGCTTTAAGTCATTATCATTTGTGTTTTCGAAAAAGGCTTATCTTGTAAAAATTATACGTTCAAAAATTTACCTGTTTCTTTGACCTTGATAAACCCTAAAGACACAGAGGAAAGTCCACTTCATGATCTTCAAGGACTCCTAGGATGTGTCAAATTTAGGGGGAGTCTGAGTCAAAAGAAGAATTTTAGAAAAGTTTTTTTATAGTCATTTATTCTTAAAATCGGTAAATAATTCTTTGTAATCTAAACCAAATCCTAAAGACTCGAAGAAAGAGTACTTGTGGTCAACAAGCTTCCCAGGACTGGGTCAAGTTTAGGGGGAGGTCAAGAATTATTGAATATTTCAAATGTTTTCATGCGCGGTATTTTCAAATCCTTTTGAAAACATAAGTATCCCTTCAAAGACTATCAGTTTTCTTTAAAAATACTATTATTTTCAAAAATTCATCTGGTTTTAATCAATTTGAAATAATGTTTTCTTGAGTTTGAAAAATCTTCTAGGACACTTAGGAAAATGTCCTTGTAGTCAACAAGGTTTCCTATTATTGTGTTAGATTGGAAGATAAACCAAGTCAAGTAAAATATTATGTCTTTAAAAATTCATACATTTTTCAAAATGTACTTACATATATTTTCAAAATACTATCATTTTTTTTCTATCAAAATTCTGTTCAGAAATAGTACATACTTGAATTTAGAGAATTTTCCAGGACACTTAGGAAAATGTCCTTGTAGTCAACAAGATTTCCTAAGATTGTGTCAGACTGGAAAAGGAACCATGTCAAGTATTTCTCAAAAATTCTAATACTGCTTTAAAAAGTACTTATATTTTTCAAAATCTATTTTGTCAAAAGTACTTGCATATTTCTCAAAAATTTATAATATCTCTTAAAGTACTTGCATGTTTCAAAGATCATTTTTTCAAAGTATTTGTAACTTTTCAAATCTCATAGTATTCTTTCAAAGTTATGCATTTTTCAAAAATACAGTATTTTCTCAAAAAAAAAGTAATATTGTTTAAGTTTTCTAAGATCAAAATACCTAAGTACTTAGCTTTATGCAATGCTTTCAAAAAATTACACTAAGTATTTTTCAAAAAGAACCAAAGGTTTCCATTGTTGGTGAATGTATTTTTGGTTTTTTTTATATATGACAAAGGGGGAGAGATGCGGCCTTAAGTTAGAAATAATTTTTATTCTCTCTTACCAAAGGATCAATTAATCAAACTGTTTTTCAAAAAGGGGGAGAGTGAAAGTTAGAAATGTTTTTTCCAATTTTTCTTCCTTATTTTTTCTAGAGGATCAAAAATATATTTTCAAAACTTAGATCATTTTTTATTTTGATCCAAAGGAAAGTAAGTTATCCTTTCAGCCAATCTAACTTAAGATATTGTCAAACATCAAAAAGGGGGAGATTGTTGGTGCAAGTTGCATCAGTGATGTCCTCCTCTAAGTGTTTTAATGTTTGACAATAGACTTAAGTCAGTGATACATTTAACAGTCAAAGGGGGAATTAAGAGAGAAGTAACAAAGTGGACCAAAGTCCTAGTGAATCTAGGCACTATGTCCTAGCAAAGGGCTGGGCACCGAAGACCTGCTCGGAAGGTTGGCACTAAGTCCTGATCGAGGATTGGGCACTAAGTGTTGGATCGACAATTTTTTGGATTTTCTTCGAATTGTTTTAATTTTTTCTTCGAAATTTTATCGTTAATCTAGACCGGTGCAACACCACTCGATAATTTTTTTTTTGTCCCGCACTACTAATCCAAGACCAAGTCTTGGGACATTTTTTTCTTTTCTCTATATTTTTCAGTAAATACTTAATGGCCATGCAAGAAGGCTTCAGTACCGCAAGACCACCGCTCTTCAGTGGAGAGGACTTCTCCTACTGGAAGAGTAGGATGGAGGTCCACCTGAAAACTCAGGTGGACATGTGGATAATAATCCAGTCCGGACTGGAAATACCGAAGAATGCTGACGGAGTACAACAATCTTACACTGATTGGGACGCTTCACTCAAAAAGAAAATTGAAGCTGATGCCAAAGCGACCCAAACGCTCCAATGTGGCCTAACTAAAGAGGAGCTGAACCGGGTGGGTCCATTCAACAGCGCAAAAGAACTCTGGGGTAAGCTGATTGAATTACACGAAGGAACCTCCGACACTCGAATTAGCAAGAGGGACCTTCTGCTGAACAAGCTGTACACCATCAAGATGAACGACAGCGAATCTGTAGCTCAGCTCCACGCCAGAATTCAAGAGCTGATGAATGGTCTACACACCATCGGTCACAAGGTAGAAAACCGTGACCTGATAAGGTATGCCCTTAACGCATTCCCAAGAAACACTTTGTGGGCATCTATGGTAGATGCGTACAAAGTTTCAAGGGATCTTTCTAAAATTAAGTTAGATGAACTATTTTCTGAATTAGAATTGCATGAGCAGACTAACTGCAATCTGGCCGAGAAAGGCATCGCTTTTGTTGCAGGTAAAGCTGGAAAGTCAACCAAGAAGAAGCCTCAACCTGCATCCGAGTCTGATTCAGACTCAGACTCAGAAGACAACGAGGGAAATCGACCGAAGCTGGTTTGGCTAGCCCGAGACTACTACAAAGAACTAAAGAACCAGACCAATAGAAGGAAAGCCAGCCGAAGAAAGGAAGAACCAGCTGAACCCTCAAATGAAAAGATCAAACCAAACGTGACCTGTTACGAGTGCAAGAAGAAGGGTCACTACAAGACTGAATGCCCCAATCTAAAGGAAACAAAGAAGACGAGAAAGAAGAAGGCACTTCAGGCAACATGGGACGAGTCCTCCTTCGAAGAAGAAGAAGAGGTCCCACAGTCAAACTTGATCGCACTAACCGCCTCAGAAGAAATCGAGACCGAGTCAGAATCGGAGCCGGACGACGGCAAACTTACATTTTCAGAGGATGGAGAAATAACTGTAAGTGGTTTTTCAAGAAATCAGTTAAATGAATTAATTGCGTATCTTTCTCGAGACTTGGCGAAAGCCAAACTCCGAGTCGAATCTCTCTGACAGGAAGTAAAACTCCTGAAAGAGGGAGCTGACTTTAGATCCTTAACTGAGAAGGTTCAAGAAGGAACCTCTACTCAAGTTGAAAAACTTGAGGAAGAGAACTCCTCCATGAAAACTCAAGTCAAGGACCTTAGATCAGCCTTAGAACGGTTCACTTCTGCTTCCAAGGGTCTTGACATGATTCTTGGAAAACAGAAGTCGGTTTTAAATCGATCCGAATTACGCTATAGAACCAAATCTAGACAAAGATCATACTATGCTGTACTGAGCCAGTCCAGACCTAAAGCTCAGGCATGGGTACCCAAACTGTGCCTGAACAAACAAACTGGATCAAATCAGTATTGGATCCCCAAGGATAAGATTCACATCTTGCCAAACCATTATCGCGGCTTTAGTCCATGGGGAGCCAAATTAAAAATAATATTCATAGTTAGATAAATTTCTATTCTTGTTTTAAATTGCATGATTGCTTGTTTATTTAATTTCTGCAATTTACCATGCTTAGACTTAGGAATGGTTAGTTTAAGGACTGAACCAACTTAACTAAAATTTGAACAACATAGTATTGGGTGGCGGTGAGATGATAATACGTTAGGGAAGCCTCTTCTAATAAGGTCAAGTATACATTACTTGGTCTCTTTAGATTGGTGAAACTAGTCGAAGCTACCGATCCAAGACCTAAACTAGTTAGACCAGAATCTTTCAAAAAATAATTTTGAAAATGAAATTTCATTAAAAGGCTTTGTCAAGGAAAGGGTTGATGATCCAATAAGGCTACGGCCAAAGAAATCCTAGTGCCTCGCCAAGACCTGGAAGCCAATTTTTGAAATTCAAATTCAAATTATTCTTTGTCAAATTCGAATCCAACATAAATTTTCAGTTACTTGTAGATTCAAACATTTTTTAAAAAATAAACTCAGAATCAACTGTTTTCAAAATTAATTTAAGGTTTTCAAAATAAATCATGATTTTTCAAAATAATTCTATCTATTAAAACCTGTCTCACAAAAACCCATAAGGCAAACGTGATTGACAACTCTAGAATGGGTGAGATGGTAAAATTTAACTTAATTTAAATTCATTTAACATCTGTATTATTGTTTAAATAACATTAAATCTTGTAGTTTAGAATGGAGTTAACCTAATAGCAGTCAAACCATAGTCAAAGCAGTCAAACCATGGTCAAAGCAGTCAAACCATAGTCAAAGCAGTCAAATCATGTCCTACCATGGTCAAAATAATTAAACCATGGTCAAATGGTCAGGTAATATTGAACTTAAATCTGACTTTGTTATTAAGAAAGTTCTTTTGGTTGAAGATTTTAAATTTAACTTGCTTAGCATAAGTCAATTGTGTGATACTGGTTATGTAGTTACCTTTAACAATTCTAACTGCCTGATTAGAAACATGCATGACTCAGAAATCCTACTTAAGGGCACTAGGAAAAATAATGTTTACACTATAAACCTACCCCTAGTACCTAAATGCATGTTAACTTAGTTAGAACAATCGAACCTCTGGCATAGGAGATTAGGTTATACTAATCTAAGAATAATTTCAAAAATCACCCAACTTGGCCTAATTAAAGGTATCCCTAAAATTATGAACCATGAAAACATAATATGTAAATCATGTAATCAAGGTAAACAAACCAGGTCTAATCACAAACTAATTCAGTCTGATTTAACTCAAACCACACTTGAGCTCCTGCACCTTGACCTATTTGATTCACATGGAGCCAAGTCACTAAGTGGAAACCGGTACTGCTTAGTAATAGTTGATGATTACTCTAGGTTTACCTAGGTTAGGTTTCTAAAGACCAATGATGAAACCCTAAACCTATTTAATGACTTTTGTAAGTTAATTGAAAATCAAAACGATACAAAAATCAAAAGACTTAGGAGTGACTACGGGGGAGAGTTTGAAAATCAATGGTTCGAGGAATTTTGTAAGGTAAATGGGTATGTACACGAATTTTCATATCCTAGAACCCCCCAGCAAAATGGGATAGTCGAAAGGAAAAATAGAACCCTACAGGAAGCCGCTAGGGCTATGCTTAATGAATTCAACTTAGCTAACCAATATTGGGCAGAAGCAATTAGTACGGCTTGCTACATCCAAAATAGGGTCCTAATTAACAAACGACACAATAAAACACCCTATGAATTATACTACCATAGACTTCCTAACCTACACTACCTAAGGGTCTTTGGGTGCAAAGTCCATATCCTAAACACTAAGGACTATCTAGGTAAATTTCAGTCTAAGTCAACCCCAGACATCTTCCTAGGATATTCAACAACAAGCAGAGCCTATAGGGTTTACAACAAACAAACTAAGAAAATTGAAGAAACAACAAATCTAATATTTGATGAAGAAATCAACTCAAAATCTGATAATCAATATCTAACTTCATCAAATACTGATCAAGAAGATAATGAACAAACTGTTGAACCTTTCATTGAACCCTTAAATGAACTAACTATTGAACCAACTAGTGAGTCAATTGAACCAACTATTGAACCAACTATTGAACCAAATGTTGAACCAAATGTTGAATCAAATATTGAATCAAATCGACCTGCCGGTCCTGAGGCTGAACCAAGTTCCAAAAAAACCAAGAAACCCAGACTCAGCCACCCAACTGATCAAATTGTGGGTGATCCAACTCTAGGAGTCAGAACTAGGTCTTCCTATAGAAACCTCAGTCAGATAGCAATGATTTCAAAAATAGAACCTAAGACTATAGAGGAAGCCCTACCTGATCCTGATTGGAGCATAGCTATGCAAGAAGAGTTAGCCCAATTTGAGGGGAACCAAGTCTGGGAACTAGTACCTAAACCTGAGGGCAAATCCATCATTGTCACTAAGTGGGTTTTTAGGAACAAGCTAAATGTTCAAGGAGAAATAGTCAGAAATAAAGCCCGCTTAGTAGCGAAAGGATTCAGTCAAGTAGAAGGGTTAGATTATGACGAAACCTATACCCCGGTAGCTAGACTTGAGTCCATTAGGATGTTGTTAGCCTTTGCATCCCATAAAGGATTTAAACTCTATCAAATGGATGTAAAGTCAACTTTTCTAAATAGGTTTATTAAGGAAGAAGTTTATGTAGGACAACCCCCTGGTTTTGAGGACTTAGAAAGACCTGACCATGTTTACAAACTCACTAAAGCACTTTATGGACTAAAACAAGCACCTAGGGCCTGGTATGAATGCTTATCAACTTACCTAATTTCTAAAGAATTTAAACAAGGACAAATTGATTCAACCCTATTTATTAAAACCTTAGAAAAAGAAATTTTTATTGCCCAAATCTACGTCGATGACATAATCTTTGGGTCTACTAACTCAAATTTCTTAAAAGAATTTGTTAAAATAATGGAAAATGAATTTGAAATGAGCTTGGTTGGTGAGCTCAATTTTTTTCTTGGTTTACAAATTAAACAAACTAGGGATAGAAACTATATCCATTAATCCAAATATGCTAAGGAGTTAATAAAGAAATTTAAAATGGATAACTCTAAAAGCATAAGTACCCCCATGGCCACCAATATAAAAATAGATAGAGACCCTGATGGTAAACCAGTAGATCTTAAACTCTATAGAAGTATGATTGGAAGTCTACTGTACCTTACAGCAAGCAGACCTGATATCCTTTTTGCTGTAGGAATGTGTGCTAGATACCAAACCTGTGCTAAGGAAACATACTTAGCAGCCCTAAAAAGAATACTAAGATATGTTAAGGGCACCCTAAATGTAGGGATTTGGTATCCTAGGACCTCAACCTTTGATTTGTCAGGATACTCAGATTCTGACTACGCTAAATTAGATAGAAAGAGCATAAGTGGAAGCTGCCAACTGTTAGGAAATAGTCTAGTAAGTTGGTGCAGCAGAAAACAACACTATGTAGCTTTATCCACAACTGAAGCTGAGTATGTTGCCTTAGGAGAGTGTGTATCACAACTATTGTGGATGATGCACACTCTTAAGGACTTCCAGCTTAACTACACCCAAACTCAAGTCTTCATTAACAATATAAGCTCAATTAATCTAACTAAGAACCAATCCAACATTCGAGAACTAAACACATAGAATTTAAACATCACTTTGTAAGAGATCATGTAGCCAGGGGTGAAATAGTCCTTAAGCATGTAGACTCTAAATCTAACTTAGCTGACATATTCACCAAACCCCTACCTGAGTCTGAGTTCAGCTCACTAAGAAGGCAGTTAGGATTATGCTTGGTAGAATTGGTTTACTCTATTTTTTTTATTTTTTCTGCTTTACTTTCTTTCAAAATTAGCTTTTACTTAGTTTGAAAAATCTTTTTCAAATTCTTTTTCGACTTAGTTTTCTTTCAAAAAACTACCCCCTTCAAAATTAAGGCTCTTTTTCGCAAATGGACTTAGCCTAGGCCCTAACCCTAGAACTGCATGCATCTATAGATCTAGAAGCCAGCATCTCACAAGCACCTTAGGGTACTTTTGACTGATAACCTAGAATGGGTTAAGATGCTTAGGTCTTTGCCTTAATTCAAGATGTTTTAAGTCAGTGCATCTGCAGTAATTGGGGGTACTAAATACAACTTAAATAGTAATCAGGTTAAGTGTCATGTTTAGAAAATCTAACTTGAACAGAACACTTAACTTGACTAACCCTAGCGAAAACTATTGTTTATAACAGTTAGTAAGTAGCTAAGTGGGTTAGATAAGACTCTACAGAGATAATAAAAATTGATTTGGTTTAGCTTATATCTTGAAATTGGTTCAGTACAGCACATTATTCTTTTGTTATATCCTTATGCAATTTATTTTTTTTGCTATATTGCTTTATTTTTGATATATGGCAAAGGGGGAGAGATAGGAAAGGAGAGAAAGTTTAATTTTTTTTTTCAAAATTCAAAATTGAAAATTAAAATTCTTCAAAAAGTATTCAAAACTTTATCCTTCTTTCAAAGTACTTTATCTAAGTTTTTCAAAACTGTTTCAAAGTACTTAATCTAAGTTTTTCAAAACTGTTTCAAAGTACTTAATCCAAGTTTTTCAAAATTATTTTTTTTGTCTAAGTACTTAACCTAAGTTAATTTCAAAATTGGTTCTAAGTACTTGACCCAAGCGTTTTTCAAAAGTAGTTTCTAAGTACTTATACTTAAGCTATGTTCAAAATATCTCTAAGTACTTATTTCTAAACTTCTCTAATAGAAAAGTTTCTAAGTATAAAGCTTCTAAAGTACTAAAGAGATTGAAAATTTTTAAGTTATTCTAAAGAACTTAAAACTTCAGAAGATATTTTAGAAATTTTTTTTCTAAGTATAAATTATCCAAAGTGCCCAACCAAATTCTTTTTGGAAAATAGTTTTCTAAAATGTTCTAAGTTTGAAAAATTAATTCCATCTTTAGACTTAGAAATTTTTCAAAACCCCACGAACCTTTGAAAAACCTAGGGGGAGATTCTTTCCAGGGGAGGAAACTGTTATATCACCTGTCTTGATTAACTTAACTTTTTGAAACGGGTTGCCATAAATCAAAAAGGGGGAGATTATTGCTGCAGAAAGCACCCAAGTCGAACCTGTGTTTTGATAATGGCAAAGAGTTCAAAAGTTAAGATGTTATGTTTATCTAACATGCTACTTGAGTGTGCAGATTGAAGTCCTAGCAAAGGACTGCTAGGCACCTAGCGAAGGTCTGCTAGGAACTGAAACCCTAAGTCTTGACGACGGGCTGCTGGGCACCTAGCGAAGGGCTGCTAGGAATCGAAGACCTAGCGAAGGACTACTAGGTACCAGGCGAAGGACTGCTTGGAACCGAAGACCTAGTGAAGGACAGCTGGGCACCTAGCGAAGGACTGCTAGGAGTCGAAGACCTAGCAAAAGACTGCTAGGTACCAGGCGAAGGACTGCTTGGTAACGAAGACCTGGCGAAGGACTGCTAGGCACCTGGAGAAGGACTGGTGGGCAAAAGTCCAACCGGAGGAGCCGGTTGGCAACAGGTAAATTCTCCTGAGAGGAGTAGGTGAGGATGCGTTCCCCGTCGAGGGAACAGTAGGCGTCGGTTCGACCTAGGGTTCCATTTTGGAGACCCAAAGTCAGAACCAAGACAGCTACGGCTGTAATTATTACTTATTATGTTTTTGGGACTAACCTTAGTTGCAGGGTCGAAGGACTGATCATCTGCAAGTGAAGGTTCTTCACTGGGCCTAGGTGGCCCGAATGGAGTCAGGCGCCCGTAAGGTCACGGGCGCCCAAGAGTGAAGGCAAAACCAAAAACATAGATGCGAAGCCATTGAACCAAGACGGATCAGGCGCCCGTGAGGTCACGGGCGCCCCCATCAGCTCAAGCGCCCAAGTGGGGAGGATAAGCGTTGACCGAGCCCATGGATAAGGATTCGCAGATCGGAGGGCACTTGTCAGGCGCCCCCAACCTATCAGGCGCCCAATTGAGCACTATAAAAGGGGCTCTACCCCAAGGCTTCAACAACACAATTTCTCAACGCACCAAAGCTTTTTGTTCAAGCGCTACGGCTCGGCAAACTTCGTCTTCGAGATCTTAGCGCCGACGATGACACTCTGCACCGAAATACGATCTACATCGAGCGTCAGTAATGAAAAGTGTAGCATTTCAATTTTCTAAATACTATTGTACTGAAAATTGTAAACCCTATTTTACGCGATTATAGTATTGCCCAAAGTAAACAGTCAAGGACCGTGGGCCTTGGAGTAGGAGCCGACCATGACTCCGAACCAAGTAAAAATCTACTTGTGATCCTGTGTGCATTTAATTATTTCCGCTGCGTATTCGCTCTTTATTCTATCCGAAAAGTTTTAACGATATTCACCCCCTCTATCATTTTTCTCGATCCAACAGAAAGAAGAGGAAGAGAGATACACCCTTTAGCCTTTAACAAGAGGGGTATTTATACTCATCTAATGAATACCAAGGGTCTATGTCCCTTGAGCTCCTCTCATCTTAATGCTAATATAAACCAATGAATACCAAGCCTCTTGGTATCCCTTGAGACTCTTAATATTCTATTCATCTAATGAATAGAATGTCTCTTAGCCTTCCTCTTAAATAATATTTTATTAAACCCTTTAATGAATATTATCCATAATTAAGTGGTTGAGTCTAATCCAGATGAGTCTAACTCAAATTAGACTCAATCCCATAATCTAATTGGAATCATTTGAGTCTAACTCAATTAATCCAATTCGATTCAAATCTTAGTCAAACCAAGATCAATTAATCTCTGAAGCATTGTGTCCTTAGTGTGTGACCCAATAGGTTCTCGTAATGTTGACAATGTGTCTAAACCACTTTAGACATATAAGCAATGAGCGGCATCTAGCAATGCATCAGTGCTACCCAAGTAACAAGAAAAGTTGAGATCCGACTTAACCTCCATGACTACAATAATGTATGACCTTGTCCTTCTATCCTTGATATCTAGATTTACCAATGAGGCATAGACCGTGTCATCCTTACTCAATCTTGTGTTTCTGGATCCTCGAGTAGACTCACTCTAATGAATGAGCTCAATATCTCATATTGACTCATTTGAGCATGACCATGCATTTTAGTAGTCCTACTCGATCAAGGAGCTCACAGATATCACTCCCGTCATATGGGAGGGATAGATCTCATCTACATCACTCACATCCCTCCGCATAATTCATTACATACCCAGTGATCGCCTTTATAGTCCACCCAGTTACGGGTGACGTTTGACGATACCAAAGTACATAACTCCTTATGTAGGGAACCGTAGTGACTTCAGGTCTAAGGACTATTCATACTAATAGTCACATGAGAAAGTTTATGACACTCATATATATGACAATCTATGAAACTTTCACATGGCGGGTCAATTCAGTATACATTCTCCAATGTATACTCATGTGTAAACTTGATATCACATATCCATGACTTGTGAGCTCAAGTCATCAGTTGACCTACATGCTAGTCTTCATGCATTAATATTGTCCTTGAATATTAATACTTGACTAGGAATGATTTAGAGTAGTGTTCTCTACATTATCTCACTATCGATTCAACCAATCGATATAATGTAGATAAGAACCTACTACCCAAGGACATTATTATCCTTAGTTATTTGGCACAAATACAAAGCAAGTATAATAACCAAACATGTCTTTATTAATAATAGAATATGATACAAAATGTCCCTAGTCAATCATCACATAATTGGCTCTAGGGCTCCTACTAACAATCTCCCACTAGCACCAGTGCCAATCACTGTAATATCTAATACCTAGTGACCTGGTATAACCATCATGCTTCTTTTGTGCCAAAGCCTTAGTCAAAGGATCTGCGATGTTAGCATCTGTGGGTACTCTGCATATCCTCACATCTCCTCTATCGATGATCTCTCGAATGAGATGGAAGCGCTGTAGTATGTGTTTGGTCCGCTGATGTGACCGAGGTTCCTTAGCCTGTACAATAGCCCCATTGTTGTCACAATAGAGGTCTATGGGGTCTACTATGCTAGGAACCACACCAAGCTCTGTAATGAACTTTTGGATCCAAACAACCTCTTTTGCTGCCTCAGATGCAGCAATATACTTGGCCTCTGTTGTAGAATCTACGACTGTATCCTGCTACGAACTCTTCCAGCTCACAGCGCCACCATTCAAACAAAATACATACCCTGACTACGATTTGAAATCATCCCTGTCTGTTTGGAAGCTTGTATCACTGTAACCCTTTACAGCTAGCTCCTCATCGCCTCCAAATATTAAGAAATATTCTTTCGTCCTTCGTAAGTACTTAAGAATATTCTTGACAGCCGTTCAGTGACTTTCACCTGGATCTGACTGGTACCTGCTCGTCATGCTCAAAGCATACGAGACATCTGGTCGAGTACAAAGTATGACGTACATGATAGACCCTATAGTAGATGCATAAGGGATCCGATCCATACGGTCTCTCTCTTCCTTAGAAGAGGGACCTATAGTCTTCGAAAGACTCACACTATGTGACATTGGCATAAATCCCTTCTTGGAATTCTGCATGGCAAAATGATTAAGCACCTTGTCAATATATGTACTCTGACTTAAGCCAAGCAATCTCTTAGATCTATCTCTATAGATCTTGATGCCTAGGATATAGGCTGCTTCACCTAAGTCTTTCATTGAGAAACAAATCCCTAGCCACGGCTTCATAGACAGTAGTGAAGGGATATCATTCCCAATAAGGAGTATGTCATCTACATACAAAATTAGGAAGATAACTGTGCTCCCACTAACCCTCTTGTAGACACAGGGTTCATCTTCATTCTTGATAAAACCAAACACTTTGATTGCATCATCGAATCAAAGATTCCATCTTCGAGAAGCTTGCTTTAGCCCATAAATGGACCTTTGCAATTTACATACCTTTCCAGCATGCTCTGGATCTACAAAACCCTCAGGTTGTGTCATGTACACATCCTCGAGTAAATTCCCATTTAGGAATGCGGTTTTGACATCCATCTGTCAGATCTCGTAGTCATGGTAAGCTGCAATAGCAAGCATGATCCGAATAGACTTAAGCATCGTCACTGGTGAAAAGGTTTCATCATAGTCGATACCATGAATTTGTTTAAAACCTTTAGCTACCAATCGCCCTTTATAGGAATGCATGCGTCTATCCATGTCAGTCTTTCTTCTAAAGACCCACTTACACCCAATGGGTTTAATCCCCTCAGGTGGATCAACCAAAGTCCATACTTGGTTAGTGTACATGGATTCCATTTTGGATCTCATGGCCTCTAGCCATTTCTCATAATCTGGGCTCATCACAGCTTCTTGATAGGATGTAGGCTCATTCAACTCAATGAGCGTAACGTCATCATGGTCAGACAAGAGAAATGAGTATCTCTCAGGCTGACGACGTATCCTATCAGATCTGCGAAAAGGTTGGTCTACTTGAACAGCTTGTTGTTCCACAACTTCTTGTGCAACAATCTCATGATCCACAACATCTTGTGGTGCCTGTTCAATGTCCATTAAGGCCTTAGTACTATCTACATCTTGAACTTCTTCAAGATGGATTTTACTCCCACTAGTTCTTCTAGAAATAAACTCCTTTTCTAGAAAAACACCATTTCTAGCGACAAACACTTTGCCTTGTGTGGGATTGTAAAAGTAATATCCCTTTGGTTCCTTGGGATATCCTTCAAAATATCACTTATCAGATTTGGGTCCTTAGTTTATCTGAGACTTGACGTCCCCAAATCCTCATAAAAGACATCGTGGGACTCATCCCAGTCTATATCGTATATGGTGTCTTTGTGACGACCTTTGATGGAACTTGGTTAAGTGTGAAAAGAGTCGTCTCTAGAACAAATCCCCAGAAGGAAGTAGGAAGGTCTGTCTGACTCACCATCGATCGTACCATATCTAATAGAGTACGATTTCTCCGCTCGGACACACCATTCCATTGTGGTGTTCCAGGTGGAGTGAGTTGGGATATGATCCCACACTCTGCTAGATGGTCACGAAACTCTTGGCTAAGGTATTCACCACCTCGATCTGATCGAAGCATCTTAATACTATTGCCAAGTTGGTTTTGTACTTCACTTTTGAATTCTTTGAACTTTTCAAAGGATTCCGACTTGTGTTTCATGAGATACACATAGCCGTATCTATTGACATCATCAGTGAAAGTGATGAAGTACTGATAGCCTCCTCTAGCTGCGACATTGAAAGGTCCACATACATCAGTATGTATGAGTTCTAACAAGTCTGTCACTCTTTCGCCGTGTCCACTAAATGGAGTCTTAGTCATCTTGCATAAAAGACAAGATTCACATGTCTCATATGATTCAAAATCAAATGAGTCCAGTAATCCATCCTTATGGAGCTGGGATATACGACTCTCATTTATATGTCCCAAGAGACAATGCCAGAGATACGTTTGGTTCACATCATTGGATTTGAACCGTTTGGTATTTATGTTATAGATTGGGTTTTCTAGGTCTAGAATATAGAGTCCATTCACAAGTGGTGCATTACAATAGAACATGTCATTTAACATTATAGAACAACATTTGTCCTTTATGATAAATGTAAAAGCCTTTCTTGTCCAAACAAGATACTAAAATTATGTTCTTAGTCAATGCAGATACATAAAAGCACATCTCTAGTTCTAAGATAAGCCCAGTGGGCAAAGACAAGGAATAAGTTGCTACAGCTATGGCAGCAACTCTTGCTCCATTGCCTACTCGTAGGTCCACTTCGCCCTTTGTCAATGATCTAGCTCTTTGAAGGCCCTGCACATTAGTACAAATGTGAGACGCGCATTCGGTATCTAATACTCAAGAAGAAGAGATAGATAGATTGACTTCTATAACAAAAATACCTAAAGCAGAAGTCTCACTTCTTTTCTTCTTTACTTCCTCCAGGTAATGTTTTCAGTTCCTCTTCCAATGTCCGGTCTCACCACAGTGGAAGCAGGTCCCTTCCTTAGGCACCTTATCTTTAGCCTTGGATGTAGTAGGGTTGGCCTTGCCTTTGCCTTGGGTCTTACCCTTGCCTTTAGGCTTCCATTTGCCTTTTCCCATTTGTACCATCAGTACATTACTGGTTTTAGTTTTCTTGAGATTAGGTTCAGCAGTTCTTAACATGCTGAGCATCTCAGGCAAAGGCTTATCAATTTCATTCATGTTATTGTTCATGACAAATTGATTATACCCTTTGTTGGATCGACATAAACGATAGAGGGGGAGTGAATATCGTTAAAACTTTTTCTTCGGATTCAGGAAAGAGTAAATGCAGCGGAAACAAAACAATCACACAAAAACACAAGTATTTTACTTGGATTGGAGTCACGATCGGCTCCTACTCCAAGACCCACGGTCCTTGATCGTTTACTTTGGGCAATTCTATAATCGCGCAAAGGTTTACAAATTTCAGTACAAGAATATTGCAGTAAATAAAACGAACTACACTTTTCGTTACTGACGCCCGGTGTGGATCGTACTTCAGAGTAGAGGGTCATCGTCGGCACTGGAATCTCGAAGTCGGAGTTTGCCGCAGCGGAGCGCTTGATCGAAAAGCTTTGGAGCGTTAGAAAGTTCTATTCTGAAGCCTTGGGGTCGAGCCCCTTTTATAGTACTCCTGGGGGCGCCTGTGATGTCGGGGGCGCCTGACACATGTTGGTGCAGAAAGCACCCAAGTCGAACCTGAGTTTTGATAATGGCAAAAGGGTTCAAAAGTTAAGTCTTATTTGTTATCTAACATGCTACTCAAGTGTGCAGGAAAAGTCCTAGCGAAGGACTGCTAGGCACTGGCGAAGGAATGCCAGGGTAAAAAGTCCTAGCAAAGGACTGCTAGGCACTGGCAAAGGAATGCCAGGGTAAAAAGTCCTAGTGAAGGACTGCTAGGTACTGGCGAAGGAATGCCAGGGTACTGAAGCCCTAGCGAAGGACTACTAGGCTCCAGGCGAAGGATAGCTTGGGATTGAAGACCTGGTGAAGGAATGCTAGGCACCGGGTGAAGGATAGCTTGGTATCCAAGACCTAGCAAAGGACCGCTGGGCAAAAGTCCAACCGGAGGAGCCGGTTGGCATCAGGTACATTCTCCCGAAAGGAGTAGGTGAGGACGCGTTCCCCGTCGAGGGAACAGTAGGCGTCGGTTCGACCTAGGGCTCCATTTTGGAGGCCCAAAGTCAGAACCAAGACAGCTAAGGCTGTATAAACTAACATCTTACTACATTATGTTGTTTT
Source organism: Boesenbergia rotunda (assembly GCA_024364735.1). NCBI lineage: Eukaryota > Viridiplantae > Streptophyta > Magnoliopsida > Zingiberales > Zingiberaceae > Boesenbergia > Boesenbergia rotunda. The sequence continues at coordinate 46,353 of JAGFNQ010003801.1, read as the reverse complement.
GGACTAACCCTGGATGCAGGACCGAAGGAACGAGTGTCTGCAGCTCAGAGAGCCTCAAAGGAGTGAGGCAGCAGCTGACCAGGGCGCCCGGAGTGTCCCGGGCGCCGCCAAGGTGAACACAAAACAGATGAAGCAAAGGCAGGCTTCGACAACTCATGGGCGGGGCGCCCCCATGCTCCCGGGAGCCCCCATGCTCTCGGGCGCCCCCAGCACTCCGGTCGCCCCAGTGCAAGCCTACGAAGCAAAATCCTGCAAAGCCAAGGGATAAGACTTGACCAGGTCAACCCGGGCGCCCCAACCGTCCCGGACGCCCCCGTCAAGATCTGATCCCGAGTTCGAAGGGATCAGAAGCTGACCGAGTGAAAGTTGGATCGACCGACACATGGGGGGGCGCTCCGACGTTCCGGGCGCCCCCAGGGGCTATAAATAGGCCCTCGACCCCAAGGCTTCGAACAATAATTCATTCAACGCAATCACGCTCTTCTGCTCCCGCGCTCTGCTCCGGAAACCTCCCGACTCGAGACTCAAGCGCCGACGATGTCCCGTTCCTCCGAAAATTCAATCTACATCGGACGTCGGTAAAAGGAGAGTTACTTTTAAGTTTACTATACTGCTTTTGTAATATCTCTCTGTAAACGTTTTGCGCACTTATAGAATTGCCCGCAGAAAACGGTCAACGACCGTGGGCCTTGCAGTAGCAGTCGACCTAGGCTCCCAACCAAGTAAAACTACCTGTGTTCCCGATTGTTTTTATTCCGCTGCGTACTTGCTCTAGTTTTCATCCGAAAAGCGTTTAACGATATTCACCCCCCCCTCTATCGTTTCTCTCGATCCAACAAGTGGTATCAGAGCGGGGAAGTTCAAATTTGGTGCAAGCACCAGTTTGAAAATTTTTCGGATTTGTTTAAAATTTTTTATTTTATTTTTTTTTGTTCAAAATTCTTCTAATATTTCTTTTTCGTTCGAATTTCTTCTCGTTGATCGAGGCTAGTGCAACACCCCTCGATAAATATTGTTCTCCTTTATCCCGCACTACTAATCCAAGACCAAGTCTTGGGATATTCCTTTTTTGTGTGTGTCTAGTTTACATTTCAGATAAAATGGCCATGCAAGAAGGCTTCAGCACCGCAAGACCACCTCTCTTCAGTGGAGAAGACTTCTCCTACTGGAAGAGTAGAATGGAGGTCCACCTGAAAACTCAGGTGGACATGTGGATAATCATCCAGTCCGGACTGGAGATTCCGGGAAATGCTGAAGGAGTACCTCAAAGCTACACAGAGTGGGACACCGCTCTGAAACGGAAAATTGAAGCGGATGCAATGGCGACCCAGACCCTTCAATGCGGCTTAACAAAAGAGGAGCTGAACCGGGTGGGCTCTTTCAACAGTGCCAAGGAGCTGTGGGGAAAACTGATCGAGCTGCATGAAGGAACATCAGACACTCGGATCAGAAAGAGAGATCTGCTCCTGAACAAGTTGTATACCATCAAAATGACCGACAATGAAATAGCAGCTCAACTTCACGCCCGAATTCAAGAACTAATGAATGGTCTACACACCATTGGTCACAAGGTTGAAAACCGTGACCTAATAAGGTATGCTTTAAATGCTTTCCCGAGAAACACCTAGTGGGCATCTATGGTTGATGCATACAAGGTTTCAAGGGATCTTTCGAAAATTAAATTAGATGAATTGTTCTCTGAATTAGAGTTACATGAACAGACTAACTGCAATCTGGCCGAGAAAGATATTGCCTTTATTGCAGGTAAAACTGGAAGGACAACTAAGAAGAAGCCTCAACTTGAACCCGAGTCTAACTCAGACTCAGACTCAGAAGACGAAGAAGGAGATTGACCTAATCTGGTCTGACTGGCCCAAAACTACTACAAAGAATTGAAGAACCAAGCCAACAAACGGAAAGTCAGTCGAAGAAGGGATGAACCAGTTGAACCCGCAAACGAAAAGAACAAGCCCAACGTGACCTGCTACGAGTGCAAGAAGAAGGGTCACTACAAGACGGAGTGTCCAAACCTAAAGGAAACCAAGAAGAATAGAAGGAAGAAGGCACTTCAAGCAACGTGGGACGAGTCCTCCTCCGAAGAAGAAGAAGAGGTCCCACAGTCGAACCTACTAGCACTAACCGCCTCAGAAGAAGTCGAGACCGAGTCAGAATCAGAACAGGACGACGACAGACTGACCTTTTCAGAGGATGGCGAAATCAAGGTAAGTGGATTTACTAGAAGTCAATTAAACGAGTTAATATCTTATCTTTCTCGAGATTTGGCGAAAGCTAAACTCCGAGTCGAATCCCTCCGACAGGAAGTAAAACTCCTGAAAGAGGGAGCTGACTCTAAACCCTTAACTGAGAAGGTTCAAGAAGGAACCTCTACTCAAGTTGAAAAACTTGAGAAAGAGAACTCCTCCCTGAAAACTCAGGTTAAGGATCTTAGATCAGCTTTAGAACGATTCACTTCTGGTTCCAAGGGTCTTGACATGATTCTTGGAAAACAGAAATCAGTTCTAAATCGATCCGGACTTGGCTATAGAACCAAATCTAGACAAAGATCCTACTTTGCTGTACTGAATCAGTCCAGAAATAAAGTTCAGGCATGGGTACCTAAACTGTACCTGAACAAACCAACTGGATCAAATCAGTATTGGATCCCCAAGGACAAGATTCACATCTTGCCTAACCATCACCGTGGCTTTAGTCCAGGGGGAGCGAAATTAAAAACTATATTTATTGTTAGATAAAACTTAATTCTTGATTGTAATTTGCTTGACTGATTGTTTATTTAATTTCTGCAATTTACCATGCTTAGACTTAGGAATGGTTAGTTTAAGGACTGAACAAACTTAACTGAAACTTGACAACATAGTATTAGGTGGAGGTGAGATGATAGTACGTTAGGGAAACCAATTCGATCTAATAAGGTCAAGCATACTTGATCTCTTTAGACTGGTGAAACTAGCCGAAGCTACCGATCCAAGACCCAAACTAGTTAGACCAGAATTTTTCAAAGATTAATTTTGAAAATGAAATTTCATTAAAAGACATTGTCAAGGAAAGGGTTGATGATCCAATAAGGCTACGGCCAAAGAAGGCCTAGTGCCTCGCCAAGACCTGGAAGCCAATTTTTGAAATTCAAATTCAAATTACTCCTTGTCAAATTCAAATCTAACACAAATTTTCAGTTACTTGTAGAATTAAACATTCTTTTCAAAATAAATCATCATTTTTCAAAATAATTTTACCTACCAAAACCTGTCTCACAAAACCTATAAGGCTAACGTGATTAAAAATCCTAGATTGAGTGAGACAGTAAAATTAAACTCAATTGAAATTCCTTTAATATATTGTGGTTTAATCCTGTAGTTCAGGACATAGTCAAACCATGGTCAACCTAGTCAAACTATGGTCAACGCAGTCAAACCATGGTCAACGTAGTCAAATCATAGTCAAAGCAGTCAAATCACTTCAAACCATGGTCAAACCAATTAAACCATGGTTAAACCAATTAAACTATGGTCAAATGATCACAAAACATCAAAACATCACTTCCCACATCATCCGGGCGCCCGTGACTCCTCGGGCCCCCCATGACTTTATCTTCTCTCAAGGCAAAAAGCTGACTTTAATCCCTTGGTCAGGGCGCCCGGAACCACGCGGGCGCCCCCATCGCAGTCAATGCAGCAAAAGCTGCAAAATCAGCCTGACCAGGGTGCCCGGGCCACTCCGGGCGCCCCCAACCAGCCCCAGTCTCTGCCATGGCAGAGACCACTGTCCCGGGCGCCCGGGAGCTCCCGGGCGCCCCCAATAACCTGCCTATAAAAAGGCATCCGAACCCCCTCTTCTTCCCACACCAAAAACCATCCTCCTTCCTCCCTTCCTTCCTTCCAAGAAGATCAAGTGACACTTGTGCTTCCTCAATCTCAACCATGCCTCCCCGGTATGATTTGTTTTATGCATTTAGAATTACTTTCCTAATTCCTTTTGCATTTAGAATTATTTTCTTAATTCATTTCTTACAAATGCATGTCTCTCAACTTAAGAAAACGCCGAGCAAACCAAACGAACCCCGGCACCGAACCGAGTCCCGACCCTAGGTTCCCGACTCTAGAACTATGTAATAAGTTCGCTCGAACAACTTACAAGCCTATTAAAACAAGCTATCTTAATAGACATTTCTTTACCCAATCATATCCCTTAGCCATGAATGTTATAAACTTCTATCAATTAGATAATCTAGTATTCTGCACTCATACCATTAACATATCCTTATGTGCAGAATTTTATAATAACATAGTTCGACAAAACAATCTCATGTTTGTCACTACTGTTCAAGGGATACCCTTGTCGATCACTCCTACCTTGCTAAACCGATTCCTTGGACTACGACCCTCCCAGTCCACCTTTTGTTGCTATCCACCTAGGAATCCTCCATTTGATCATCCCTACTCTCACATTACTTTAGACACTCTTCACTCCTATTTCTATAGGGAAGCTAGACTCCCCGCAGATAGACGATTCCAGTCCGTTGACCTTCAGGCACAGGACTACGCCCTGTACAGAGTCCTGGTCTGCTGTATCTTACCACTCTCCACTAGAGATGTCGCGACCATGCGACCTTTTCATGCCTTCCTTCTGGATGCCTTGATCCATCACCTTGACATTGATATTGGGCTACACATGTTTTATACTATTCTGCATGCGTCCAGTGTTACGACCCAGGGACGAGTGCGCACTCCATTCTGCCACATCATCACCTCCCTCCTTCATCACCACGGTCGTGACATTACCGTGGGTGAAATAACCACGATGACCGATTTTGATGAGATAGGATTTAGGAACTTCTCTTTAGTTGGCCTAGAGGTATCGGCCACCGGGGTTTTGAGTTGGAGACGACAGCAAGCCGGGGCTCCGATCGACTCAGACGAGGAGGTAGACGTTGACATTGCTGATCTCGCAGCAGAGATGCGGGACCATATAGATCAGCCTCCACCACCGACCATCGACCAGCGCTTCACACAGATGCAGACGGAGATCCACAGTCTCCGAGAGGAGGTCGAGGCCTATCACATCGAGCAGATGGACGCTCGTAGAGCCGATAGAGAGGTGGCCGATGCACGATACATTGAGATGATGGCACAATTTCGATCATGGCAGCCTGGCTCATCTGACCACCCTGGCCCTTCTTCATAGTTAGACTATTTCAGCATTGTACTAAGTAACTAAAACTTGACTCATGTTTGACTCTACTGGACCTCTGTTTGACCAGTTAACCTATTTTGTTTGACTACTTATTTGACTTGAGTATCTGATCTTTACTATGCTTGGTAGAATAGGTTTAGTCTACTATTGGGTTTCTTACTTAAAATCAGTTTTAAAGCAGTGTTTAAATGCTTTCAAAATCAGCTTTTATTTAGTTTTGAAAAGTTTTAAAATAAAATTTTCGACTTAGCTTTATTTTAAAACACCCCCTTCAAAACTAGGGTTTTTTCACAAATGGACTTAGCCTAGGACCTAACCCTAGAACTGCATGCACCTATAGATTTAGAAGCCAGCATCTCACAAGCACCTTAGGGTACTTTTGATTGATAACTTAGAACGGGTTGAGATGCTTAGGTCTTTGCCTTAATTCAAGCTGCTTTAAGTCAGTGCATCTGCAGCAATTGGGGCACTAAATACAACTTACACAGTAATCAAGTTAAGTGTCAAGTTTAGAAAATCTAACTTGAACAGAACACTTAACTTGACTAACCCTAGCGAAAACTACTGTTTATAACAGTTAGTAAGTAGCTAATTGGGTTAGACAGGTCCCTAAAAGAGGAAATTGAAACTGATTTGATTTAATTCTCATCATGAATTGGTTCAGTACAGCAAAATCATGCAAGTTATTTTCCTTTATGCAATTTAATTATTCTGTTTCTGCTATATTTATTTGTGTTTGATTTATGGCAAAGGGGGAGAGATAGGAAAGGAGAGAGTTTAAATTTTTTTCTCTAACTCCAAAAATCTCAAACTCTATCCTTTATTCAAAAAGTACTTAATTAAATTTTTCAAAAGTACTAAATTCTTCAAAAGTACTAAATTTTTCAAAAGTACTAAGTTTTTCAAACCTTTCCTAAGTACTTAAGTTTTTCAAAACTTGTCTAAGTACTAAAGTTGTCTAAGTACTAAAGTTTTCTAAGTACTTAAGTTTTTAAACTTTTCTAAGTACTTAAGTTTTTTTAAAAACTTTTCTAAGTACTTAAGTTTTTCAAAACTTTTCTATGTTTTTCAAAACATTTCTAAGTACTTAAGTTTTTCAAAACTTCCCTAAGTACTCCTAAGTACTTAAGTTTTTCAAATTTCACTAAGTACGTTAAAACTTAAAGTATTCAAAACTTCTTTGAGTACTTTAAACTTAAGACGTCAAAACTTTCCTTAGTACTTAAACATAAGTTTTCAGAATCCTTCTTAAGTTTTCTAAGTATTTAAACTTAAATATTCTACAAAGTTCTCCAAAATAGACAACCAAAATTATTTTCTGTTGAAAGTTATTCTAAGTAAAAATCCATCCTTAAACTTAGAATTATTTTCAAAAACCCCACGAAGTTTTGAAAAATCTAGGGGGAGATTCCTTCCAGTGGGAGGGAACAAAATTTAATTTTTACTTGCTCTGATTAACTTAACTTTTTTAACCAGGGTTGCCATAAATCAAAAAGGGGGAGATTGTTGGTGCAGAAAGCACCCAAGTCGAACCTGAGTTTTGATAATGGCAACATGGTTCAAAAGTTTAGTCTTATTTGTTATCTAACATGCTACTCAAGTGTGCAGGAAAAGTCCTAGCGAAGGACTGCTAGGCACTGGCGAAGGAATGCCAGGGTAAAAAGTCCTAGCAAAGGACTGCTAGGCACTAGCGAAGGAATGCCAGGGTAAAAAGTCCTAGCGAAGGACTGCTAGGTACTGGCGAAGGAATGCCAGGGTACTGAAGCCCTAGCGAAGGACTGCTAGGCTCCAGGCGAAGGACAGCTTGGGATTGAAGACCTAACGAAGGAATGCTAGGCACCGGGCGAAGGATAGCTTGGTATCCAAGACCTAGCAAAGGACCGCTGGGCAAAAGTCCAACCGGAGGAGCCGGTTGGCATCAGGTACATTCTCCCGAGAGGAGTAGGTGAGGACGTGTTCCCCATCGAGGGAACAATAGGCGTCAGTTCGACCTAGGGCTCCATTTTGGAGGCCCAAAGTCAGAACCAAGACAGCTAAGGCTGTATAAACTAACATCTTACTACTTTATGTTGTTTTGGACTAACCCTGGATGCAGGACCGAAGGAATGAGTGTCTGCAGCTCAGAGAGCCTCAAAGGAGTGAGGCAGCAGCTGACCAGGGCGCCCGGAGTGTCCCGGGCGCCCCCAAGGTGAACACAAAACACATGAAGCAATGGCAGGCTTCGACAGCTCATGGGCGGGGCAGCCCCCATGCTCCCGGGCGCCCCCAGTGCAAGCCTACGAAGCAGAAGCCAACGAAGCCAAGGGATAAGACTTGACCCGGTCAACCCGGGCGCCCCCAGCATCCCGGGTGCCCCCGTCAAGATCTGATCCTGAGTTTGAAGGGATCAGAAGCTGACCGAGTGAAAGTTGGATCGGCCGACACGTGGGGGGCGCCTCCGACGTTCCGGGCGCCCCCAGGGGCTATAAATAGGCCCTCGACCCCAAGGCTTTGTACAACAATTCATTCAACGCAATCACACTCTTCTGCTCCCGCGCTCTGCTCCGGAAACCTCCCGACTCGAGACTCAAGCGCCGACGACGTCCCGTTGCTCCGAAAATTCAATCTACATTGGACGTCGGTAAAAAAAGAGTTACTTTTAAGTTTACTATACTGCTTTTGTAATATCTCTCTGTAAACATTTTGCGCACTTATAGAATTGCCCGCAGAAAATGGTCAACGACCGTGGGCCTTGGAGTAGGAATCGACCTAGGCTCCGAACCATGTAAAACTACCTGTGTTCCCGATTGTTTTTATTCCGCTGTGTACTTGCTCTAGTTTTCATCCGAAAAGCGTTTAACGATATTCACCGCCCTCTATCGTTTCTCTCGTTCCAACAACACGTGCCTTCATCTACGGAAAACTCAATCCGCAGCTCAGTCAGCGCTTATCCCCTTCGACTCGGCCTCTGGAGCTGACTGGGGCGCCCGGGACCTCCTGGGCGCCTAGCTTGACTTGGTCCGTTGGCTTCGTGGCTGATTTGCTTCGATTACCTCTTTGGCTTTGACCTTGGGCGCCCGGGACCTCCGGGGAGCCTAGCCTAGTGTGATTTTGAAGTTGTCTTGCTTAATTGTTGCTTTGGCCTTTCACCTTGGGCGCCCGGGACCTCCCGGGCGCCCGGGACCTCCCGGGCGCCTAGCCCATTCTCCTACCCCCTTCCTTTGGGGTGTTCTGAGCTGCAGAAACACACTCCTTCGGTCCCTGCAACCAAGGATAGTTCCAAACCAAACAAAGCAAGAATGTTAGTCAATATTTACAGTCGTAGCTGTCTTGGTTCTGACTTTGGGTCTCCCAAATGGAAACCCTAGGTCGAACTGACGCCTACTGTTCCCTCGACGGGGAACGTGTCCTCACCTACTCCTCTCAGGAGAGTTTACCTTTTGCCAACTGGCTTCTCCGGTTGGACTTTTGCCCAATCTACCTAACCAGGTCTTCGTGCCCAACTTCCAGTCAGGTCTTCGGTGCCCAGCCCCTTGCCAGGACTTCGTGCCCAGTCCTTGACCAGGACTTCTTTGTCCGACTTCCGACCAGGTCTTCTTGCCCAGTCCTTAACCAGGACTTCTTTGCCCAGCCCTTTGCCAGGACTTCTTGCCTAGTACACCTAGGATTTCTTCCTTCACACTCAGTGAACAAGTTAGACAACGATAACATCTTAAATTTTGAACCCTTTACCATTATCAAAACCCAGGTTTGACTTAGGTACTGCTTGCACCAACAATCTCTCCCTTTTTGATTTATGGAAAACTGGTTCAAAAAGTTAAGTCAAACATACAGACAAATAGGTAAAGTACCAACTTTAGTTTCCTCCCCCTAGAAGAAATCTCCCCCTGAGTTTTTGAAAAATTCGTGGGGTTTTTGAAAAAGTTTCTAAGTCTAAAAATGTTTTTCAGTTTTTCAATACTTAGAAAATTTTCAAGAAAAAGTTTTTAAGTTAGAAATATTTTCGAAAGATATTTTGAGTTGGGCACTTGGAATATTTTCAGAATAATTTTGAAATTTACACTTAGAAAATTTTCCACCGAAAAAATGTAGAGTAAGTACTTAGAATAATTTTTTAAAACAATTTTTGAATTAGGTACTTAAAATAATTTCGAGAGCAATTACTTAACATAATTTCCAAAACACTTAGTTTTTTGCACTTTAGAAAATTTTCTAAACTGATTTTGAAGTTTTAACACTTAGAAAATTTTCAAGCAAAATTTTGAATTTATAACACTTAGAAAATTTTTCAAAACTGATTTTGAATTACTTTACTTTTTGAAAAAGGAGATAGAAGTTTTGAGAAAAAAATTTAGTTTGAAAAAAATAAAATTTTACAACCCTAAATTTTAAAACCCTCTCCTTTCCAATCTCTCCTCCTTTGCCATATATCAAAAAATATAGCAATAAAACTGAGTAATAGTAAGGTGTTGTACCGAACCATAAAAGTAAGGTATTGTACTGAACCAATTCTACGTATAAACTAGACTAAATCAATTCAAATTTTCTCTTTCGAGTCCTGTCTAACCCAATTAGCTACTTACTAACTATTATAAATAGTAGCTTTTGCTAGGGTTAGTCAAGTTAAGTGATCTGATCAAGTTAGATTTTCTAAGCTTGACACTTAACCTGATTACTGTTAATTGGTATTTATTGCCCCAATTACTGCAGATGCACTGACTTAAAGCATCTTGAATCAAGGCATAGACCTAAGCATCTCAACTCATTCTAGGTTATCAATCAAAAGTACCCTAAGGTGCTTGTGAGATGCTGGCTTCTAGACTATAGGTGCATACAGTTCTAGGGTTAGGGCCTAGGCTAAGTCCATTTGCGAAAAAAATCCTTAGTTTTGAAGTGGGGTAAGTTTTTAAACAAAACTAAGTCGGAAAATCATTTTAAATAAAACATGATTTTTCAAGTAAAATAAGATAAGAAATAAAACAGTTTTTTTAAAAAAACATAATTAGAGCAATCTTATTCTACCAAGCATAACCCTAACTTAGTCACTGGTAGAAGGCAGATAACTCATCAGGTAAACAGCTAGCAACTAGATATGATAAGTGCATAGAAGAAGACTGGTCAAAGCAAGGACCAACATAGTCAAACATGTGTCAAACATCAGTCAATAGTACAATAAGGCAACTGAAATCATATGGAGTCTAAGAGGAGGGGCCTGATGGACCCAAAAGAGCTGTCACGAAAGTGGGTCTCAAATTTAGATATTTGTAAAGCTGGAAACCCTTTTGCAATCTAAGAATAAAAAGGTAGTAAAGGGGCCACAGGTTATATTTTTCCTAGGGCTAGTTGAGATGGTTCGATTCGAGCTTGAGTTTATGTGTCGTCAAACGTTTTTGGGTTTCAAAGAAGAAATGGTTTTGGTTTAGTAATGAGAAATGAAAACACAATAAAAAGAAAGGAAACTTAACTAGACAAGTTTAAACTAGGAAATATTGCCTAATGAATTTGAACAATTGAAATCTTAATTCTACCGATGCACTTAGCTGAATGTGAAGAGTAAATCTGAGTTCAAATGCAAGGATACACTAAAAGTTATGTTCGAGTCATACCAATCAATGCCTAATGCTTCTCTTGATACAAAATGAAGAAATTGAACCCTACTTGATACACAGAGGAAGACACTTATATGCAAAAAGTTGAACTAGATGCAAACTTATAAACTATTGTAAAGCTAATGAATTTGAAGCAAACTAATTAAAGGTAGAATTCAGAAACAAAACAAGAGTGAAGACCCAAAACTGATGTGCAAAATTAAATCTACTGCTGAAATGGAATGCAGAACTTCAATAAGCCAATACAGAAATTCAAATCAATCTGATGTAAGCCAAACAAAACAACTGAAATTGAATGCTCTAAACTAAAGTTCAGATAAGATTTAACAGATCTAGGTTTCACTTGATACAAACTTCGGTAGCTTGTAACCCGAATGTGCAGAAATGGAATTTGAAATTCAGAAACAACTAAGTGCAAAATAAACTGATATGGAATGCAAACATATCTAACAAGTTGTGTTCAGCTTGATGCAAATCAGTGCCAAAATTCATTTTCTACAAGGGCAGGAATAAGCAGCTTGACACGCAGAAGGAAACTTCTGCGCCAAAGCTGAAACTTTTGTGTCAAAGCTAATATTAACAATGTAGAATTGAAGTTGATTGATGAAGTTTGGAAAGCTAAGCTATCAGTAAAGAACTGTGCAAGAATGAACGAAGGAGTGCAGACCCAAAATCTGATCAACTGAGTCAAACTAAATGCAGAAGTGAAAATGCAGGAACGCGGAGAACTTATGCAGAAATTCAGAAATGGAAGCAAGAGTTCAGAACATGAATGAAGAAATGCAGAAATTTATATCAATTGCTATGGAGATAAAACTGCTGCAATATGAATTCAGAAGAAAAAGAACTAGAGCTTGCTCGACACAAACTTAAAAAAAACTAAAAACAAGAACTAAATTGCAGAACAGAACTGATACAAAAGGTATTCAGCTGATACGTAGAAATTACTCTATGAAGTAAGCTGAGACTAAATTCGATCGTTCACTAACAAGTAACCTAGCTAATGACTTTGCAGATTTGAAAGCTAATTACAGCAGGAACAATTCATAAATGAAAATTACAGCAGTAGATATGAAAACAGAAATGAAATTGCAGCTGAAACTGAAATTACAGCTAAAGAAAACAGAAATGAATTAAGAACTAAGCCTCGATCATTCCCTTGTCTCAAGACCTCCTTGTCGTCACACAAGAGCAAGCCAAGAACCCCTTCAGCTCGCAAATCAATGGGAAATTTGCTTCAATTTCGAATCTGCTTAAAATCTACACGCAGCTGGAAAATCCAATCCGATCTCTTTGATCTGGCGATGAAAGAATGCTATGAAGATTGGGTGATGATCAGAGTGCTCCAGAGACCCTCCAGGTAACTCCGATTGAAGAAAATAGCACAAAATCGCAATCAAATTGATCAGACCATAGAAACTGACGAAACCCTCAATCAGCCCCTGTTCTGATGCAAATCCGAGCTAGAATTTCTATTAAAGCTTCTTCCAATGATCTAGATCTTGCTCCAAGGTCGAATTCGAGGTGGCCACGCCTTCTGATGGAAAAACTACAGTAGAAAATGAAGAACTATCGAAGAAGAACAAAGACAAACGAAGCTCGGTGAAGACGCGACACCAGATCTGAAACAGGGGATTAGTTTAAGTAGTTAAACAGTGAACGACTGAGATCATTTCAATTCCATCCAACGGTTGATCTTCGTCCGATTTGACTCAAACCTCCCAGATCTTGATCAAGGGTCAGGATCATCCTCGGGGTAGCTCGGATCTTCCAGATTTGCAGCGGATGGCTCAGATCAAGCTGATCTTGGAATGAACGGTCTAGAGTCCTCTGAGCTTGATCCAACGGCTGGATCTCCTTGGATTTGGATGAAAATTTCAGATCTTGATCTGATCGCTCGATTAACCTTAATCCCAGCTCGGATTGATCAGAAGTTCTCAGATGGCCTAGATCTAACTGTTTTTGCATCGGACGGTCCATATTAGTCGACGCTTGATCACTTGATCCAGTCCACTTTTGACTCAACATTTGACCCAACATGACCTAGGTCCATGATCCTTCCAAGCCTACAAAAGTAGATCAACAATTTAGTGACAAAACAATTCAAATATATCAAAATTTGTAATTAATCCAAAATGAATGTAAATCTAGAACCTAGGGTAAATCCACCATTAAGCAAGTAAAATAAGTCAAAATAGATCCTAGAACCTTAAATAATCAACAAAATGACACTTATCAACTCCCCCACACTTAACTTGAGCGTCTCGCGAGAAGTACTAAATAGTATCCCCTAGCTTTTCTCATACATAAGTAGAAGCAATTGAAAAGAAATTACCTATGGTTGTTAATTCTAAAAATCTAAGCTCTATGGATTAATATCTTGTCCTTAAATCAACAACTTAGCAATTTCAACCTTCATGATTCATTGAGATGAATTTCACTCACTAAACCTCTCAAGGGAAATTTTTGGTGGCTCTCTTCCTAGTTCTAAGTACATGATGAAAATGGAGCTCACTCATACACACATGCTTTTTGCACTACCATAGGCTTACTTGTTATCTACTCTCCACCATTATTCATGATTAGAATCACATCTACAGAAATTCATCAAACAAGAGAAAGATATATGAAATGTAAAAATGAGTAAAACTAAGAAATAGCAAATTTGAATAGTGGAAGACTTGATGCTCAAGGATATTTTTAATGCACTTTGCCCTCTTGTCAGTCCTCATAATGAAGTCAAAGTGTGATGGAGTGAGCTTTAGGCATTGCCCTTCAAAATTTGATGAAAAGATCTCATCAACTCCTTTGTGCCAACTTTCCATCTTGCGTGCCAACTTTGTTCCTTCTCTTTTCTCTCTTTTTTTTTCTTTTTCTTTTCTCTAAAGAATCAAATGATGGGAACATATCTTCAATTAGGATGAGAGTATCTTCACTAATTTCATGGTGCCGAAACTTCAATGGTGTGCCACTTGTTTCTTTGTTTCCTTGTTTTTTTTTCAAACTATTCTCTTTTTTTTCTATTTTTTTTTCTTGCTCTCAAATCTTCTAATGGATCACTTCATATCAGGAACACAATTTCCTGTTTCAATTACAGCTCCACATTCCAATCTGATTTCTTGAAGCAATTACATCACCTAATAGTGGAGAATTAAGTGCTCCACTTGAGAGTTTCCTTAACTGATTTTTTTTTCATGCTGTTTTTTTTTTCTTTTTGCAGATTCAACAATGTGCTCAGCTCCCAAATCTTTATCAGAATCAGCTTCAACCTAGCACTGCCGTGAGCTTCAAATGGACTGCATCTGCTGTTCCTTTCTGATCAGCTAGTTGGATTTGAGCCAAGTCACTACACTGCCTTTCCTTAATCTAGAATTGACTTGATTTTGCTCAGCTGCAATTAAGAGTAGCTACTTTGTACAGCTACAGTTCATCTTGATACAAAGTGTTACTGATTTTCCTAGCAAAGTACAGCTACATTTCTAAACGTTTCTGGCCACAAGTAGCTTCACAAAAATTTTTCCTTCACTTTGGCACAAGTTTTCTTCATTTGCGTGCCAATTTTTTTTTTCATTGCAGATTTTTTTACGTGCCACTTGGATCTTCAAAGAATGATGAGAAATCTAAATGCCTCAATTGTTTCCATCCTTAACCACTACTTCTTTCTTATTCTTGACACCAACTCGAATCAATTTTGGCACCTTTTGGCCTCCACCTCAAAGAATTTTTCCTCCTTGAATATGAAATGCATCTTTGATACAAAATGCTTCCAAAACACTAACCATCTCCTCCACACTTAATCTTTTGGCCGTCTCGGGCAAAGTACATCAAGAAACATTCCCAAACTTCCAAGTCCATAGAAAAGTAAAGTTAAAAGCAACATGAAGATTAGGTAGGGAAAATGAGAAATATGAAATGATACAAGGGAAATTTATGAAAATTGAAATGAGATAAGAAACAAAATGATTCACCTCTATAAATGTGATCCAACCATTGAAATATGGTTTTGAAAGAACCTAAGCAAGTTCTAGAGTACAATCACATGTATGTATCACAAATATAAGGCTAATCCTCACTAGGTACAAGTTATTCATCTCAAATCACCAATTAAGAATTCATAGCCAAGTAGTACTCAAGCATCCAAGATTTCATCCATGAGCTCAAACCCTAAGTTTTAACAACCAAATTTAATTAATTTTCAAAAGACTCTAAAATGCTATGAAAACAACCTAGAGGGATACATTTATTCCTATTCATTAAGAAAACATGACGAAAGACATAAAATGGTATTCACAATGCCTATTTATTCATCCTACTTTATGCAAGCATTTATTAACAAAGACTCTTTTAAAAGAAAATTTTGCTTATTGAAAATATAAAAATGAAACATGCAATGAAAGAAAATACAAGAAAGAACAAACTCCCCTTTATTTCTGACGGTCGGAGTCTATCAAGAAATAACCTCCATCGTGGTAGTGGAGGAGTAGGAGTAGCTAAAAAAGTTTCCTTCATTTGCTCAATTTTATTTTGCATTACTCCCCCACACTTAAACTTTACAGCAAAATATTCAGGTGGCCGAAGGTGATTTAGGTACAAGAGCCATTTAAGAGGTAGAGTGCTTCGAATTAAAGTAAGATCATCTCCTCCCTCTTTATTCTTTTTGGAAAACCTTCCAAGGGTTGAAGACTGTCTAGATGGAGTACTCACTCAAGAAATCTCTGGGACCCTGCAAAACCATGTAAAACCTTTCTCATGCGTGTAGGGTAAGGTAAAAGTGTAATACCATCAATCTCTACATAAAATGTATCCAAAAATGCATCGCATCCAATAAAATCAATTTCAGACTTTTCTAAAAAATTTTCACAATTAAAATCCATCAAAGGTATATCAAGAAATTTTTCGCAACCCATAAAATCGAGCTCGGGTACCTCCATAAGTTTTTCACACTCAATTTCAACATAAGAAATAACAAGAGATTCATCACAATAAACAACTTCAATTTCAGGCTTTTTTAAAAAATTTTCATAATAAGTTTTAGCATAATCTGTCTCAAGAATATCATAGCCATGAATAAAATCAAGCCTGGGTGCCTCTAAAGAATTTCCATAATTATTTTTCATAAATGATGTATCAATATATGCTCCACGTGCAATTCTAGACATCTCCCTGAAATTTTCTAAAGGAAAAGAAGAAATACTTACCTGACCGTGCTGAAAAATGTCTGTTGGTTCTACAAGAAATACCTCCATCTCAGGCTCAAAATCTGGTGGATATTCAACTGGAATAGGTGATCCTTGGGTTCTTGCTCCCATCATGCAAGTCCCTACACTTTCTGGCTTGTCCTCTGAATTTTCTAATGTATCGGTCAATGGTGGTGGTCCCTGGGGCTCTGTGCAATCCCCTACACATGTAGAATCATCTCCTGTGCATGCCTCCTTAGTAATACCTGCAACAACCTTATTAGAAAAATTAGGACTATCAATAGCAGTATCGTGACAAAATAAAAAAAAAGAAAATTCCGATAAAGTTTCAGTTTTGAAATCAAGGCTGTCACATGCTTTTCCATCCATCTCCTCAGCTTCCTCTGAAATCAAAGCTCCTCCCACTATGTCAAATGCACCATCATCAGCAATGAACTGTGCCTCAACAGTCTCATCTGTGGTGTCTATGCTCATAACAGAGTGATCTCCCATAGGGTCCTTCATGGCATCGAAAATATTAAACTGGATTACTGTGTCTCCCACCTCCATCGAAAGTGTGCCAGCATAAACATCAATCTTTGTTCTGGCAGTCTTCAGAAAAGGCCTTCCAAGGATAAGTGGGGATCTACGTGCAAGATACTCTCCTTCCATGTCTAGAATGTAGAAGTCTGCAGGGAAAATCAACTCCTTCACTTTAACCAAAACATCTTCAATAACTCCTGTCGGGTGGGTCTGACTTCTATCTGCTAGCTGAATCACAACTCCAATGGGCTGTAGAGGGCCAATGCCATGCATCTGGAAGACTGTCATGGGCATGACATTAATGGAAGCTCCTAAATCCAGCATGCCATCATGTAGCGTGGTGCTCCCTATCTCACAAGATGCAGTAAACATGCCAGGGTCTTCACATTTCTAAGGTATGGCATGGATGAGTGATGAAACATTTTTCCCCAGGCTGACCAACTCATTTTCCTTAAGCTTCTTCTTGTGAACACATAGATCTTTCAGGAACTTTGCATATTTAGGAATCTGTTTAATCATTGTCAGCAAGGGTACATTAATTTCTACTTTGCTAAAAAGTTTTACCAGTTCATTGTACTCTTTGGTTTTCTCCTCCTCCACTTGTCTTTTGGTTTGAGTTTTCCGCTGTGGGAAGGGCAATGTCACCCTAATTTCTTCCTCTTGAACCGAAGATGGATGGGCTGATTTGTGAGCTGCTGCCCCCTTCGATGTAGTTGCTGTAAAATCTGTTTCGGGGTTGATTTCTCCATCATTCTCCACCAAAATCATAGGATTACTTGTTGAGAGAGTTGAGGACAGGCTAGGGGTGGAATCAACTGATTTTGAAATGATTTCGGGGCTGATCGGTGCTGAAATTGTTGGTGCTACCCTGTTTTTAGAAAATTCAGCTCTTGGACCATTTTGAGATGAAGTAACCTTCCCACTCCTCAAATAAATTGCGCTAACGTTTCCCCTTGGATTAGGAATAGCTTGAGAATGTAATTGGCTTGATCCTTGAGTTTTACTTTGATTGATTTCACTAGCCATTTGTCCAATTTGTCTTTCAATGTTTTGTATGGCGGCAAAAATATTACCTTGCTGTGATGGTTGGAATTGGGACTGTTGGGGCTGATAGGAGGGCTGAAATTATTGTTGAAATGGCTGATAAGTAGGCTGGAATGTTGGTTGAATTTGTTGAGAATTATAGCCTTGAAAATTCTGATTTTGAAGTGGAAGTGGTTGTGGTGAAGATTGAAATTGATTTGGTTGAAATCCTTGATTTTGTGGCTGAAAACTTTGATTCCAAGGCTGAAAACTTTGCTACAGTTGTTGGGATGGCTGCTGTAAAGGTTGATATTGCTGTGGGTAATTCAAATTCCCTTGGAAACTTTGTTGATTCCCTTGAAACGGTTGCTGGAAATTCTGAAATGTAGGCTGAAAATGCTGATTTTGGGGTTGGATTTGCATATTTTGAGATTGAAATTGCTGTGGTGGCTGGAAATTTTGTTGAGGCTGCTGCAATTGTTGTTGTTGTGGGCTTTGTTGGTAGAAAGAATTCCCATACCTCAGTTTTGGATGATCCCTCCAACCAGGATTATAAGTAGAGGAGTAAGGGTTGTTTCTGGCTTGAAATTGTCCCCTAACCAATGCCGCTAGTGACTCATCTTGTTGGAGGTTGGGACATGAATCTGAATTGTGTTCTTGGCTAGCGCAAATGCCACATACACTCATCACCACTTGACTTGATTGTGGAGGTACTGAAGGAGTTGAATTTGTACTTGCAATATTGAGACCCATTTGCTTAACCGCTGATGTGAGCTCTACCAATGCATTCTTAATCTCCTTCTGATCATTAGAAACCACTTGAACTTCACCCACTCCTCTGGTAGTCAATGCTCTGCTTCCAAACTGTTGTGAATTCTTAGCCATATTAGAAATAAGCTCCCTAGCTTGATTTGGCGTTTTGTTGACTAGGGCTCCTCCAGCTGCAGCGTCAATCATAATCCTATCCATCTGTAATATTTCCTCATAAAAGTACTGGATGAGGAGCTGCTCACTAATCTGATGCTGGGGGCAACTAGAGCAAAGTTTGTTGAATCTCTCCCAGTAGTCATAAAGTGTCTCCCCCATCACTTGCTGAATGCCACAAATACTTTTTCTGATGATTGCAGTTCTGGAGGCTGGGAAATATTTTTCTAAGAATGCCTTCTTCATGGAAATCCAGCTAGACATATGCCCAGTAGGTATGTAGTAAAACCAGTCCTTAGCTGCTCCAGCCAAAGAGAAGGGAAAAGCCCTCAACTTGATATCTTCTTCTGAAATTCCCTCAGGCTTCATAGTAGAGCATACAACGTGAAACTCATGTATTTGGATCTTCTCTGTTGGATACGAGATGGCTAGAGAGGGGGTGGTAAATATAGCCAATCACTTTTCTTTGAAACTTAACAAGTTTCCTGCACTTAACTTATCAGTAGCACAGCAGCGGAAGAAACAAAGGAAACTGAAAGTGCAGTAAACTAAAACAGAAATGAGAACAAGCAGAGACAACTGCCAAGAACGCTAATAAGAGGGTTTACAAGGTTCGGGGATAACTTGCCCCTACTCCTTGACGTGCCCTTAAAGTGGGCGATCCCTTGATCGTCGGCAGATCAAGCCCCGGTTTCACCGGATATAACGCAACCTCCTTCTCGGTGGAGAAACCTCTCCACTGCGTTTCAATCAAGATAAAGTTTAAGCACAAAGAAACAACGAGAAGGATCTTACTCAACCACTTAGCAAGGACAAGATGTTAGTGATATGAGAGAAGTGTCCTAAGGCAATCGCCTTATGATTGTAAACATTTATTTTAATAAATGATAATTCACTATTTGAGTATACATGTTTGTGTATTTGATGGGGATCTTAAACTCATCTACTGAATGTCTGCTATACAATTAACAGCATAAGAGAATTTGTGATGGGATCACAACTAGTGGTTATCTCTACATGTGCAATTGTGAAGTATTGAAAATATCCCTAGTCGATGAATTGATAAAAACGGACATTATCAATTCTGTTGAGACTAGCATGGGTTATTCTCTAATCAGCTGATTCTCACTGGCTGGTGACATTGGGATGTCCGGAGATAAACATGGATGCTAGTTAAGGGAACTAGTTCATTGGAGTGACTAGCTGTAAAACTTCATATGGAAATCTATATAGATATGTTAATGAAGTTCTTACTGCAGCTTAAGTGCGATGTTCCTTTGACTCGCGGTGTTCAAGTCATCTTGGTCATGGAGACTTATACTTTAACATCTTAAGCAAGCATCTCCAAGGAGGTGTGGACCCAGGATGATTGGGTATAAGCCGAAGTGCCCGAAGATGTTTGAACAGCCTACAAAGGATTCACCACTCCTTGCGAGGAGATGTATACCCAGGCCTATCGTCGGATTGTTACTCAAAGCCTCTGGCCAGAGCATATCATGTTTGGAGTATGAGTCTCTTAAATATATGAGAGTAATTAGAAATCCAAAAGGACGAGAAAGACACTACTTGGGCTAGGTGTGACGTAGTCAGCCTAGTGGGGACTGACACACACAGACCATGTCCTGAACCAAGTGGGTATAAGATGGTGAAGGGAATGGGGCACGATTCATTAGAGCTGCTGAAGGGTTTCAGAATTATTTCTGAGGTCAACCGTTGATCTTTCGATTAATTGGGGGTCATGATGTACTACTAGGTGCCACTCATGATCGTTCTATAATTGGTTGATTATAGACGACCAACATAAATCGAAAGCCTATTTAGTCACACGCACTACGAGTAATCCGAGGGATTTAAAACGAGTTGAAAATTGGATTTTCCGATCAAGAGAAATAAGACGAATCTGAGTTAATCAGAGGCGCAAAGGAAGCTTAAAATGGCTAAGTCTTTTGAAGGCTTATTGGGCGAATTAATTGAGGTTAATTCGCGATGGGTTCGGCTCGGTTTGGCCGCCAAAGAGGGTGCCAACCCTCTTTGGTTTGGCCGGCCAAAGCAATGGGGAGAAATCAATTTATTTGGATTAATTAATAAAATAAATCTAGCGCGATTTGTTTTATAAATTATGGATAAATAAATTTGTATAAAGAAATTTATAGAAATTTATTCTTTTTATGGAAATTAAAATGATCCATGGAATGGTTTATTTTAATTTTATAAAATCAATTATGAATTGATTTTTCCATAATAAAGAAAATTTATAAATTTCTTGTAAAATTTATTCCATAATAAAAAAAGAGATGTATTTGTTTTATTATAAAGTTAGTTATAATAAAACTTGGCTTAAACGGAATAATTCATAAGAAAATTTATAGGATAAATTTCTTATGAAAAATTCCGTTAAAAGAGAGACTTGGCAAGGGAGAGGCTACTATATAAAGGAACCAAAGGCAAGCCTTGAATTCCTCAATAGAGTTATTAAGAGATCTAGTAGTTCTCTCCCTCTCTCTCTTATTCTCTCCCTTTCTCTTCCTCCTAGGGCCGGCGCCCCTTGCTCAACCTAGGGTCGGCTTCCATCCCACCTAGGGCCGGCACACCACCCTCCCCATCCAAGGGTTTCCGTGAGCTATCATCACCAAGGAGAAGCCAACCAAGAAGAAGAAGAAGCGGATAGCATCTCCTTCCTTCCCGGAATTTAGATTCCGTTTCTTGGTGGTTAGTTTTCTTTCTTCTCTCTTGATCTTCTAGTTGTGCCTTTAGAGAATCTAGTAGTTCTCGTCGGCACAAAACTTGTGCTTTGCGAAGTCATCCCGAAGAGAACTCGGCGTGGACGCGAATAGAGACGGAGCTTCTAAGGGACGCTACGGTTGGATCTCGTCCCTTTCTTCGAGTTACGCGAGGTACAAAGTAAATTAGTTTACTTTTTCGCAAAGATTTAATTTATGATCATGTCCACACATCATAAGGTTGCATGCTAGATACGTGGTTAAAATAATTTGAGAAATTATTTTATGCTAATTCTTCCGCTGCACGTAAAAAATTTAAAATTTTACGAACCCGTATCCTTGTCAACATGCACCCGGTCCCAACAGTGGTATCAGAGCCGGTTAGTGTTTGACATAATCATATAATTGTTTTGCGGAAAACTTTGTCATAATCTCAATTTTGGAAAAATTTTCATTTATGGAAATTTTCCAATTATTATAAATTTTAGATTTAGGAATTTCAAAGTTTGGAAATCCTCATGAAATTTCGCAAACGTTTGAAATATCCTAGTTTCTGAAATTTTATGATAATTGTCAAAACTTCCCATCTTTGGAAACTTTCCAATTTTAGAAATTTTCTATTTTAGAAATTTTCTAATTTTGGAAATATGTAAGTTTTCTTTGTACCAGAAACTTACAATTATTCTGAAAACCTATTATGAAATCTCGCAATTTTGGGCACTTTCTTTTAAGAAAATCTAGACAAATTTATGGATCATTAATTGACAATTAAATTCGAATTGGTGTTAAATTATTAACAAAATTTTTTATTTTGGATTGAGCCTCGGGGAGCCGTCCAATTTAAAGTTAATTGTTGTAATTTAATTTCCCATTTTGAATAAAATTGTCATGTTTAATTTGGATTGAGCCTCGGGGAGCCGTCCAAATTGGATTTACGACAAATTACTTTTCTTTGGGTATCTGAGCCTCGGGGAGCCACCCTTAGAAAACAATTTGTTGTAATTAATTAATCCATGAATAAAATATGTGATCAAATTTTGGAAATTTGATTTAAGAGGTGATGCTCTTCATATTGTTGTCTCCAAAATTAATTAGGAAAATGGTTTCCCATAGAGTTTTCTTAAAAGGGATTTTCATGAAAATAATATGTGGTTGAATTAAGGGAATTGTCTCTTAATTTAATAAGATTTGATTTAGAGAAATCAAAGTCTTAAACATATTATTTCCGAAATTAATTATGACAATTTAGGAAATTGTTTCCCAAAGCAATTCCTTAAATAAAGTATGAAATTAGAATTAGGAAATCCGATTGCTAATCCAATTAATGAGACTTGATAAATTAAGTTACATACATACTTTATTAAGGAAATCGTTAGTCATGACATAATTATATGTCATGAATGTGCTTAGAAAAGAAAGGATGAGACCCAAAACCCCTTACAAAATATTAAGGTCAACACCTTCCATTAATATGGTTAGAATTGGAGTTTTGTTTCTCGTTTGGGTTGATGGACACATCCATGCCCGGCTTGAACCTCAACATGATCAAACCATGGAATA